>JABWTJ010000508.1:665388-669763 GCA_016801875.1 Solanum sitiens | reverse complement strand
GGCACGATGGCCGTGCGATCCGTCGAGTTATCATGAATCATCGCCGCAACGGGCAGAGCCCGCGTCGACCTTTTATCTAATAAATGCATCCCTTCCAGAAGTCGGGGTTTGTTGCACGTATTAGCTCTAGAATTACTACGGTTATCCGAGTAGTAGATACCATCAAACAAACTATAACTGATTTAATGAGCCATTCGCAGTTTCACAGTCTGAATTTGTTCCTACTTACACATGCATGGCTTAATCTTTGAGACAAGCATATGACTACTGGCAGGATCAACCAGGTAGCATTCCTCAACGACGCCGCGCGCCGCATGAGCCCGGCGCGCCCTTTTGAGCACGATCGGGTCCAAGGCGAGCGCGGCAGTCATTCGCAAGGAGCATTCGTTTTGGGCAGATAGGAGCCGATGAAGGCCCCATGCCCACTGCATCTACCGTATCCGAGAATTCGAGGCGCCGCTCGCGGACCACACCATCGCACGACGAAGCGAGGTAAGGCGTGGGACGCGAGACCGTCTTTTGGGTTCACCCCGCACATGGAATGCGAGGGGCGAAAGGCGACCGATTGCACGTGCACAATGCCTAGGCATTAGGTATGCAGCACAGGATTCCGACGTCCGTCAAGCCTAGGTTGCGCTTCATCACCCACCGAGATGGCATGCGAGTTAGGACGTCGCTGCTCGAAGCAGGGATCCAACCTAACCACACATGCCCAATACCACTCATGCGCCGTACGTGAATAGCTCCAACGATGCCCGCCCGACATCCACCCCGACGCCCGACATGAGATGTCGTGCGACGACGCCAATGCCTTCTTTGCAAAGCCAATGCTATACCCGCCGTTGCGCGCGTGCCCAAGGGAGTTGAGAATTTAATCACTGCAGAGAACGTTGGAGGAAGACTAAGGTTCACACAGGGGGAACCGCCCACGCCCGGTCCATAGAAGCGTCTGGCCGTACATGGCCTTACGTGCCCCGTGCGTGCGACGCCTAGAGTTAGCCGTAACAGGAGCTCTAGAACTCGCCACTCGCCCGAAAGCACTGCCGTTTCCACACCAAACGCTTCTATAAAACCGATCGTGAGAAGTTCCCTCGGCAGCGCACGGTTGCCCCGCAGACGTCGCCGGCATGTTTTTGTAAGCGCCCAAAGGCGTAGCACGGACAAGCCATGCATGCCATCAAACGCCCCCGCAGCACGCCTACTAAGCCCACAGGACGCCCATGACGTCCGCCTTGTTACGCCTCAAACGCCCCGCAGACGTCGCCGGCATGTTTTTGTAAGCGCCCCACGGCGTAGCACGGACGAGCCATGCATGCCACCAAGCGCCCACGCAGCACGCCTACTAAGCCCACAGGACGCCCTTGACGTCCCCGCCTGCTTTCGCCTCAGTCGCCCCGCAGACGTCGTCGACGTGTTTTTGTAGACGCCCAACAGCGTAGCACGGACGAGCCATGCATGCCATCACGCGCCCACGCAGCACGCCTACTAAGCCCACAGGACGCCCTCGACGTCCGCCTGCTTTTTGCGCCTCAAACGCCCCGAAGACGTCGCCGACATGTTTTTGCAAACGCCCAACGGCGTAGCACAGACGAGCCATGCATGCCCTCAAGCGCCCACGCAGCACGCCTACTAAGCCCACAGGACGCCCTTGACGTCCGCATGTTTTCGCCTCAGTCGCCCCACAGACGTCGCCGACGTGTTTTTGTAGACACCCAACGGCGTAGCACGGACGAGCCATGCATGCCATCAAGCGCCCACGCAGCACGCCTACTAAGCCCACAGGACGCCCACGACGTCCACCTGCTTTGCGCCTCAAACGCCCCGAAGACGTCGTCGACATGTTTTGTAAACACCCAACGGCGTAGCACGGACGAGCCATGCATGCCATCAAGCGCCCACGCAGCACGCCTCCTAAGCCCACAGGACGCCCTCGACGTCCGCCTGCCTTCGCCTCAGTCGCCCCGCCGACGTCGTCGACATGTTTTTGTAGACGCCCAAAGACGTAGCACGGACAAGCCATGCATGCCATCAAGCGCCCACGCAGCACGCCTACTAAGCCCACAGGACGCCCGAGACGTCCGCCTGCCTTCGCGTCACTCGCCCCGCCGACGTCGTCGACGTGTTTTTGTAAACGCCCAACGGCGTAGCACGGACGAGCCATGCATGCCATCAAGCGCCCACGCAACACGCCTACTAAGCCCACGGGACGCCTATGCCGTTTGCCTGCCTGCGCCTCAGTCTGCCTCCAACACCTCTACCCCCCTTATATATGCTTAAAAAAGTTTTACCCATGTGCCAGGAGTAGACATGGATTTTCCAGAGAATCATAATGGAAATGTACAACCCAAATATGCACGTTCTAAGGTACAAACACCCATCAGCTTTCACAAATGACTTTTATATACATAAAAAAATATTTTTCAACAATTTTTTTAATTTTTATTTTTTCCGAAATTTCCGAAAAATTAGTAATAAATTAATAACAAATAGGAAAACTATCGAAAAAATATGAAATCAACACCGAAAATTCACAAATAAATATAGTAACCTTAAAATAAAAAATTTATTACATTTTAATTTTTAAAATGAGACGTAAAAGTTAATAAACCGTAAAAATAAATTATAAAATAATAATTAAAAGTCGGAAAAATACGAAAAAGCTCGAAAACACTTCTAAACATGTCAAAGTAATTATAGGCTACATATTTGCACAAATAAAAGATGATTCAATATCGTATGAGCCGTAAAAGTAATGAAAAATGATACGAACTAGCCACTTGAGGCGGAAACGTTTAGAATAGATAATAGAAAGTAGATGAATATATTTGTTATGCATGAAGGTTGTTTGAAACTCCTTTTATTTATGTACGGCGTTAACATCCGCATGTTTCGACTAGAGCTCGAACAATGTCACCCAAGCCACGACCGATGCGGGCAGGCCACGGCCGACCGTTGTGTGATGTCACGCCCGACGTCGTTCGACCGTGCGTGCTGAGCAAGGGTAATGACAACATGCCACGCCCGGCGTCGTTCGACCGTGAGTGCTGCCCAAGTGGCGATGATGGCATGCCACGCCCGACGTCGTTCGACCGTGCGTGCTGCCCAAAGGCGATGACGGCATGCCACGCCCGACGTCGTTCGAACGTGCGTGCTGCCCAAGGGGCGATGATGGCATGCCACGCCCGACGTCGTTCGACCGTGCGTGCTGCCCAAGGGGCGATGATGGCATGCCACGCCCGACGTAGTTCGACCGTGCGTGCTGATCAAAGGCGATGATGGCATGCCACGCCCGACGTCGTTCGACCGTGCGTGCTGGCCAAGGGCGATGATGGCATGCCACGCCCGACGTCGCTCGACCGTTAGTGCTGCCCAAGTGGCGATGATGGCATGCCACGCCCGACGTTGTTCGACCGTGCGTGCTGCCCAAAGGCGATGACGGCATGCCACGCCCGACGTCGTTCGACCGTGCGTGCTGAGAAAAGGCGATGACGGCATGCCACGCCCGACGTCGTTCGACCGTGCATGCTGCCCAAGTGGCGATGACGGCATGCCACGCCCGACGTCGTTCGACCGGTAGTGCTGCCCAAGGGCGATGATGGCATGCCACGCCCGACGTCGTTCGACCGTGCGTGCTGCCCAAGCGCGATGAGGGCATGCCACGCCCGACATCGTTCGACCGTGCGTGCTGATCAATGGCGATGACGGCATGCCACGCCCGACGTCGTTCGACCGTGCGTGCTGCCCAAGGGCGATGATGGCATGCCACGCTCGACGTCGTTCGACCGTGCGTGCTGCCCAAGGGGCGATGATGGCATGCCAGGGCCGACGTCGTTCGACCGTGCGTGCTGCCCAAGGGCGATGATGGCATGCCACGCCCGACGTCGTTCGACCGTTAGTGCTGCCCAAGCGCGATGATGGCATGCCACGCCCGACGTCGTTCGACCGTGAGTGCTGATCAATGGCGATGACGGCATGCCACGCCCGACGTCGTTCGACCGTGCGTGCTGCCCAAGGGATATGATGGCATGCCACGCCCGACGTCGTTCGACCGTTAGTGCTGCACAAGGGCGATGATGGCATGCCACGCCCGACGTCGTTCGACCGTGCGTGCTGCCCAAGGGCGATGACGGCATGCCACGCCCGACGTCGTTCGACCGTGCGTGCTGCCCAAGCGCGATGATGGCATGCCACGCCCGACGTCGTTCGACCGTGCGTGCTGATCAAGGGCGATGATGGCATGCCACGCTCGACGTCGTTCGACCGTGCGTGCTGAACAAGTGGCGATGATGGCATGCCATGCCCGACGTCGTTCGACCGTTAGTGCTGATCAAGGGCGATGATGGCATGCCACGCCCGACGTCGTTCGACCGTGCGT
>JABWTJ010000508.1:600388-657888 GCA_016801875.1 Solanum sitiens | reverse complement strand
ACTAGAACAAATTATTGACGTAAGGTTTGATAAATCTCACCATAATCTAATTCGAATCGGAACATATCACATCGAATCTGAATTTTTAGAGGTATGTTTTCCTCTCATCTTTATCTCCTCCATTCTTTCCAATCAATCTCTCATCTCCCGCTAAAACAACTATTTGAATTCAATCCTTTGTTTTTGCTATAAATAAATGATATTGATTCCATTTAGAAGAGGACTGGAGACGGAAAACAACAGAGGGGAAAATCATAGTGGAAATGTAACACCCCTAAAAAAAACTAGGTCAAACGTCCAAGATGTCAGGAAACTAGTTGAAGTTGAACTAGTTTAGTGTATTGTAATGGAGTTTTGGGGGATGGTTTGAAGGTAAAATTGAGTATTGATGGTTCCTATACATAGACTAACATGTATATGGTCTAAACGTTTGAGAACGAATCCCCGTGGACCATCCTAAGGGTCCCCAAGGAGGACCCAAACATGGACAAGCAAGCTGCCGTGCCAGAGAAGGGAAAATTTTGCCCTGCGACGAGGGGACATCACGAACTATTTTGTCACAAAATTAACCAGAACCAAGAATTGAAAATGCCTCCGCGACGCGCAGAAACCTACCATAGTTGGTCGCGTCATTTTTTAGTCAAATTTGAATTGGTTAAAATGTCCATTAAGTACAGGGGTCTTTTGGGTAATTTGGGGACGACTTATTGACGGTTATTAAGTCTTTTTACACCCCTAAACTCACCAATCAAAGAAAAACCTACAACTAAAAACAAAACATCTCCATTCCTTTTCTCCAAAAACCTCCATTGATGAAGGTTTGAAGCTCCAAGGAAGAATACTGATTTTCCAAGCTTTTTCACCATCAATTTCATGGTCTAATCTTCTATGTTGAGGTATAGTTTTCATCCTTGAATCTCTTTTCTTCAAGGGTTCTTTCATGAAATGATTTGAAACAATGTTTTACGATATAATCAATGTTAATTGAATGATTTTAGATCAAAATGAACCCATGCACCAAGCAATCCTAGTTTTACTATATTACGGGTGATTTTATAATGTCTCTATACCATTGAATTCTTGTATAGTTTACTATAGGTTATTGAATTATGAAAGAATCATGTTAGAAATATGTGTAGGTTGTCCTAAATTCATGAAATTCATATTGTATTATCTTGGTTCATTGTATATTGTAATTATTGGATTTAATTGGTGACTATGGCTACTGGTAAGAGCCTTGGTTTATTGAATTGGTTGAATTTGCTATGGATTGGAATTTTAGAGATTGAATTGGTGGTATGTTGACCTAACTCTTACTATATTGTGTACTATAGGTGTTTCAGTTGTGATGTTTGGTATGGTCCACTTATTGTGGCGGTGCTTATGTGTTTTACTTGTGAATAATGTGGCCTCGTCGGCATTACTTTATGAATTGCGAAACAATGTGGCCTTGTCAGCATTACTTTATGAATTATGATATTATTATGTTATAACTTGAATATGTGAAGTATCGTGAAGGTCTATATGACTTATGCGTATATGTGAGGACAAAGTATGTGTGCTTCTAATTGAATATAGGTGACCATGATTGGCTATAGTAATGTCTTCATGTGTGTATACTTGAAGTTGAAATATGATGTTTCCTAATTGATTATAGGAGACTTGTGATGGATTATATTGATGTTCTATAGTAGTGTGTAGGGTGGCTTTTAAGTATGCTTAGTTTACCCTATATGCTACTTGAATGATATTATACATGTGTTAAGATGATAATTAAGTGTGTCTTGTTTTGGTAGACCTATGTCCCTTAATTGATACTGAACAATGTGAATATGACTCTTCACTTAGTAGGTTAAAGCACCTTCGTCATGAATGTATATGAATAAATGGAATATGATGTTGAATAAGGTTAAGAAGGTCATTTATGCGAACCTTCTAAAAAGAAGGCTATGATATCCTTGAAGTCGAAAGCTGTAATGGTATCCTTTTTGTGTGAACGGTGGACCTAGGGATGGTTGGCTGGAACGATTAAAAATTAAATATTTCAATTAATATCCTCTTTTCTTATAAATTAAAAATTATTCTCTTTATAATTATTTTCTCAAATTAATCATTTTCTAAAAAATAGTCAAAATATATTTAACGTATGTCGTTGGATAACCGTGTGTTAGCGGCTACTTTAAGTGCTAATACCTCCTTAAAGTAGAAATAAGAACCTTTTACCGATTTTCTCTAAATTTTTAAAGTTTTATTTGTTAAAATCTTTTTAAATTAAGTTTTCTTAATTTCTTTGAAAAATTAAGTGGCGGCTTTTTCTAAGTAATTTTCTTAAAATATTTTTATACTTAGAACGTTTTCAAAAGTGATTTTTCTGAAGATAGTAAAATTACGGCATAACAAAAATGGCGACTCCGCTGGAGATTAATAGTTTCTAACTATAACAGACTTAGGTTAATTATTAAGGTTTTTAGCATATGATTACTTGTTTGCTTTATTTTTCATGCTTATGTGATATAAACTGTTTATTTTGTTGTTGTTTATGCAAAATGTTCATTTGTTACTGTTTCATATAAATTGTGTATTTGTTACTTTTTTATAAATTGTCATTCCATTCATACTTCCTCCAATTCTGGAAAATTCACGCAATCACACGTACACGCAAGGTGTGTTTTGCGCATCCACAAATTTCTTTCAAAATCCCAATAGTTAGGAGAGTTGACATATGCGCGGGGTGTCCAAATCTTTATCCACGTGACCACGTAGCCTCCTCACTCGAGTTGTCCACTGGGGAACATTTGTGTCTAGTAAGCCAAATCATAGAAAACATAAGATAAAGCTAAATCACCCATCAATTTAATTCATGCATGCATATACCATAGGTGGATCTATTGTCACACCCGGAGAGTACACCACATATGAGACAGGCGTCGTTAACCTCTCAGAGATCGCAGACAAGCCTCTTCTTACCTTTCATCACAATCATACAGTTAAATTTAGCGGAAAATTAAAACTTTTACATTCTACTTGAAGTATACTTAGACTTCATATTTAACATTCATAAACTATACGATATTCTAAGAAATTGTCTCATATGTAATAAACCATCTAAAAGTTCAAATCTGGACTTAGCCAACAAATACTCAATATGCCATATAGGCCTTAATACAAAAGAATCCAAAGAAAACGTGATGGAAATAGATAATCCTAATATCTACTAAAGTCTGCATAAGCTGGAAAATAAATGATAGCGTCCCGAACATGAGGACCTACCAAGACTTGGAGAAAGTGCTTAAACTTAAATGGCCGGAACCTACAGTTGTAGTAATATAAAGTAATGGAGTTAGTACGCCACATGTACTAAGTAAGGGTACATGCACATAACACATAAGGACATGCATGAAAAAGGATCTTTTATCGTTTCATCAGATAAAATGCTAAGTCATGTGAAAGTCTTCAATGCACATACCATATAACATATACAAATTAAGGATTCCATCAACTTACAACATGATCATAATCAAGACATATTTTCATTGAGTCATATTAACATTTCATATTCAATAGATCATATAAACATAACATACAAAACAGTTACCAATGATCTCATCCCCAACCTACAAGTGCAATGGTCATGTGAAACCCCATAACCCTACACAACTAAGTAGATAAGACAGGAGACCATAAGTAAAGCTTTGCTTCATGTAACATGTAACATAAGTAGTCATCACTTCATATAGAAATATAACACAGTAACATATTCATCATAATGACCAGCATCATATAAGAGTAACATCATGTATCATAATCATCATACCTTTCATGTTATCATATTATATAAGAACAATCTCCTAGGACTTCCCTTACAGTCAACTTGTGCAATGTCTAGGTAGAGTCCCATACCCCTACCTATACTAAGTAGACTCCTCAAGTCACCCTAGTCAACGTTCATTTACTTGTATTTCCTTTTACATGAGGGAACATTCGCCTAACCGATATAGACCATGTGAGCTAAACATGGAATCCGGTGTCTTCCCCACACCGAAAAGAGGTGGTCTACCGGCCAAAGTAGAACCTACATGACATAGCTTTCTAGGTGGATCCCCTAGCTAGTATCCTATGGTGGCAACATAGTTCAAGAATTAGGAGATGTATTAGAGACCCATAGTTACACATTACATGGCATCCTCAATCTCATGAGAATCATTGTGAACCTACCTTCCAACTAGGGAAGGGACACTTCCCATATCTAGTCCATCGGTGCTTAGCTTAAGTCCCTTTCTTGAAATAACCTTTAAGTTGTTTTTCATCATAAACTTATCATAGGTTATAGGAGATTTAACTCCTTGTATAGCATGATCATTAGCTCTTTTAGGATTAGATGAGAATTTCCTTTCATCGCAACCCTTCATATATTAGATTAACATAACATAGTCATCTTGTGTAAAGCATACAAGAGAATATCATAGCTTGCATTTCCGTGTTCTTATCATGATCTCACATTTAACATGTTCGTAGTCCAGCATATACACATAAAGACATCATACATACTTTCATAACATAACATCATGATTCATAGGCTACATAAACATTGTAGAGTAATCACAACTTTAGAAGACTTACCTCTTGCTTCCAAGAACCTTGTTCATCTTACAATATTCATAATCATAATTAGTGAAATACTCCATAACATAATCAAGAACAACTCATCAAATCATGTAAAAGATCAGTGCATAGCGTAGGAGAAGGGAAACGGGTCGTAAAAGGGTTCATTCAAACCTTAAATTCCAACCCTAACGTTTACACGTTATCAAATACCATAAACAGCCCATTCGAAACCATCACTTAGAGAAATATAATGTATCACACGTCATTCAAACATTATCAATCAAATACTCAACACTTCATGTCAAATTAACCATAGAAAACGTTTACTTTTCATTGGAAATCATAAATTTAGGGTTACGAAGAAAATCATTTTGTAGAGTAAAAACCCTAGAATTGAAGTTCTTGAAAACTTATCTTGAAAGGACCTCTTGGGGAAAGGAATCCCAAGAGTGAAAGACCCATACCTTAGAGATGAATAATCCACGAAAATATGATTGGAAACTTTGAAACCTTCGTCTTCTTCCTTAAGCTTTTGTTTTCTTCAATGGAGTTTGGAAAAGAGAGCGTTCTTGAGAGATTGAGAGAATTTTCGTGTGATCTGATTTGGGACGTGTAAAAGTGGTCTAAAACTGACCTAAAATACATATATAGTCGTCCCAAAAGATACTCCATTTAAATGGGTCTTTTTAATAAGTTAAATACCCAAAATACCCCTCCTAAATTGACTAAAAATAGGAGAGCACTTGACTTAGCCAAATTCTGAAAATTTGCCAAGGGTTCTGGTTTGACCATGATTTTTAATTAATTAATTAAGTTGCTAATTTAATTAATTAAGTGACCTAGGGTAATTACTAAGGTACCCCTAAGTCATTAGGAACATAACCAACCCCTTTGGACCATCCTAGGTTAGTTACTAGGATATTTCTTTAGTTAGTTACTCGGCTAGTGTCACCCGGTTAGGTCTTAGGATTTCGGGCACACTATTTAGTTTATTTTAGTTAATCCTAGGTTAGTTAGATAATTAGGTTAGTTAGTTAGAGCCTAGTATTGGTTAGGAAGCTAGGCCCCACATGGCTGGACCCGACGCGCGCCTACCTCCTAACCGCCCTAACTGAATTCGGTTGGGGGTTGGTCGCTTGGTATCTTGGCCAGTAGCACATGTGCTTGCACATGTGTTTCTGCGCACTTCTTGTTCGAAGGATCCTCACTATGTCCTTGGGTACTGCTTAATGTACATGATCATTTTAAATGATCATGTGCTATGGTGCCTAGGCTTGACACTTGGATGCCTCGTACCTACTGTGTGTAACTAAAGAAATTAAGAATTTTAGCTTAGGGTCTTCATTGCATGTACAATTCCTAACACCCTTAAGCCAATATTCTCTAACATGCCCAATATTACTCAATATTGGGCATTGGGATGCCTATGTACCCCAAATACGTATTCTTAAAACCTAATAGACTCTTTACTAGACAAGTATATTTTTGGGAATGTTACATGGCACTTTTGGAGTGTTACATCTATCCTGGGTATCGATTCCACATTTAAGAAGTCCACCCTTGTGTCAACTAGTTTCACGACCCACCGACCAACAAGCATGTTTTGTGCAACATGATAATGATAGACGGAACCAAGCCTAATTTTCCATAGAGAGTTTGGAATTTATGTGTTTATTTTATTTTGTACGATGGTTTTAGCCCCCCAAGTGCCTAAAATTAGGATGGTCAATGGTTTCGCACACAAATTGAGGGCATGCTGGAAATTTTGAATCCAAGTGAAAAACTAGGTATTACAAGAAGGTTGGGGTGCCTCCCTATGCTATTCAAGGTCAACCCGGACAAACACGTAATTAGAGCATTAATTTAGTTTTGGGATCCAGATTGTGTTGTATTCGCATTCAAAGACTTTGAAATGACACCTAAAATTAGGATGGTCGATGGTTTCCCACACAAATTGAGGGCATGCTGGGAAATTTTGAATCCAAGTGAAAAACTAGGTATTACAAGAAGGTTGGGGTGCCTCCCTATGCTATTCAAGGTAAACCCGAACAAACACGTAATTAGAGCATTAATTTAGTTTTGGGATCCAGATTGTGTTGTATTCGCATTCAAAGACTTTGAAATGACACCTACATTGGAGGAAATCTGTTATATCACCATTTTAAAGTATCGGGGAAGAGGTCAAATTATTACACCCAGTCAATCCGGGAAGAAATTTCTTCGCTACTTAGGACTGAAAATGAAAATAAACTTTGATGCTTTGTATTGCTTATATGAAAGGTATGGATGCTCGAATAGTTACAAAGTCTTCATGAATGAATTCTCTTGCACTTATGTTCATTGGCAAGCTAGATGTCCTATCGCATTTGCTGTGGATTTACTAGGGTGTTTAGTTTTCCACGAGAACATAACCATATTAGCACCTGCATATATTCTGTGGCTCGAGTACTTTTTGAAAGTATTTATGGCAAAGAACTCACTCTGGTTCCCACGATTTTAGTAGAAATATTTCGAGCTCTTGGGAAATGTAAGAGAGGGGAATAAAACTTCTTTGTAGGTTGCAATATTCTCTTACAAATGTGGGAAACGGAACATTATCACCAATGCACAAATATGGATAACATATGCTTTAGGAACGCAAATCATATTAATAAGTTTTACGATAGGATGAAAAGGTTTGTGTTTCCGGTGGGTACTGATGACTGGTATGAATATCTAGCCTCCCGCACCAGTAACTAAATTCAGTGGAAATATCCATTAATCTCATGTTCCCTAGCCTATATAAGATGCAGGAGGTTTTACTATATCGAGTTTATTGGGTTGAAAGGTCTACAGCCATATGCTCCGATGCGCGTGCTTCAATAGTTTGGTCAAGAACAAGTAATTCCTCTTCGAGCAAACATGAGGATTTCTAAAATTTCCTTTGGACCAAACTTCGAAGTCCCTAAAGCAGAGAGTTTCTACATGAATGGAATAATATTCTCACGATAGATATAGGAAATGGTCCAGAAAGAGAAATTATAGAATATCAGGTGTGTCTTCGAGAAGATCGCAATAACATAAGTCCAGAAGGTGAACAAAGTTTTGAGGATATTGGGACGACGATATGGATAAGACATTGTCATCTTGGAAGTAAAGTGGTCACTCTTGAAATGTGGACTCAAATGGAAAAAATAATGCAATATTTGGACAATACGGGAGTAGGGCCTAGCAACATGGGAGCGTTGTCTTTACTTCTTCCACCAGCGTGATTGATAACAACATTTAGGCAAAGCCTTAGTTTTGTTTATTCTCTCTTTGTTGTACTCTTTTGTCAGTATTTAATAAACCTTAGGGACTTTTTTTTTGAACTCGAGTTTTCACAATTAATGGCTTGAATTAATCTATCATAATAACGTTATGTTTGACGTTTAGGCCTACCTCTTGCACAAAAACGTCACAATCTAGGGCGCGATATAAATTGTTTGTGTGCTGCTTGATATAATTGCTTTGTGTTGTGATGTGTAATTTTGTCTAAGACAGAATTAATCCACTCTTGTTTCTTAAAACACCCTAAGAATGTATTAAACGCACAACAACAAAGTCCGTCCAAATTACTCTTGTTGCCTAAGTTTCTCAGAAATGTTTAAATGTTTTACTCTAAATATCTTCTAAATTTCCATTTGTCCGTCTCATGAAGGTTGACTTGCTAGAGTTCGAACTACGTTGGGCCGGAATTCCCTGTTGAGATATGTAGGCAACCTATTTAAGGCTCAGTTTCTATCTTTTAATTTTTTGTTCTCCCTTATTAATGAAGATTTTGAAGATCTCACTTACAAAATCTATGAGTAGAAGAAGTTAACAAGACTTTGTACAAGTTAACTTTCTTGATTTATTCAAATTAACTAACCAATAAATAAATAAATAAATCTTCCTATTTGAGCCCTCCATTTCACCCAAAATACATTCATGGATTAATCTGCTTAAAGAAAAATGACACTTGTATATTTATTATTGTATCTTCTTATTTGTATTTCACATTATAAATAATAACTAACATAACTACCTTTGAGTTGTTATTTCATTTATCAGGTAACTAGAACTAATTTGTGTTGAGAAACTGGCTGAGCATCCGTACTTCACAAGATCTAAAGTCCCTAAAGATTCCTTCCCGGGCCAAAATCTATTGAAAGGAAAAGAAAAGATGATTTGAAATGGTGAGGACATTGGTTTGAATGAGATCACAGTAACTGACCCAATCATTTCTGAGCAGAATGACTTGATTGCTCAACTTGCACAACAAATTACTGAAATGAGGGCCGAGATGCATAATACTTTGGGATTGGTAAATTTGGATATCACTGCCAAGACTCCTCCTCCAAAAAAATGAAAGACCTCCACTCCATTTCGGTACTCTTAGTCCAAACCCCGAACATTTCCCACACAATCCACCTACTATTCTAGTACAAAGCCTCCTACCGTCGAATTAAACACAACTAACTAATATCATGCGAGCTCTTCCTAACAAATTCCTCATCCTTCTCAAAGCCTAAATTCTAAAAACTCTTAAGCATTCTCTTCCATGTACCAAACTACTCCTCAAAACACTTCAAACCCACGTACTACTCAACCCCTCCCTCCAAAGGACACTTTCCATATTCCAATCCTCACAGAACCAAATGTTCCCTACACTACATATCCCGAACCCGATCACTATGAGGAGAAGGAAAATGAGTGGAGGGTCAAAGAGGAAATGAATAAGCAAAACATGAAGGAAGAACTTTTGAAATCTATGAAAGAGTTTCATTACACTCCAGATGTTATGGGGTTAAACTACAAAGACTTGTGTATCGATCTAAACTTGGACCTTCCCAAGTGGTTTAAGATACCAAAATTTGACATTTTTTGATGAATTGGGAACCCTTTAGCTCATTTAATGGCGTATTGCGACCAGCTCGTAGGAGTTGGAAAAAATGAAGCATTGTTGATGTGACTCTTTAGTCGAAGTTCGAATGGGGAGGCCTTGGAATGGTTCGCCTCTTAAGACATGAAGCAGTGGTCTAGTTGGAATGCTTTAGCTAAAGATTTTATTGAGATATTTACTTATACTGTAAAGATCATTCCAGATCGATAATCTTTGGAAAATATTAGGCAAAAATCCACCGAAATCTACCGTGAATATGCATACAGGTGGAGAAAAGAGGCTGCCAGAGTTTAGCCTCACATGCATGAAAAGGAGATCACTGAAGTATTTGTGCGCATCCAAGAGTCAGAATACTATGATAGAATGATGTTGCTCATTGGAGAAAAAATTATTGAGATAGTCAAAGTAGGTGACACTATCGAAGATGGTCTTAAGACCGGAAAGATTGCCCATGTGGCATCCCAAGCTATATCTTTCGGACTATTGAGGAAGAAAAGAGAGGATGTGTCCTTTATTTCTCATGCGTCTGATGGAAAGAAAAAAAGATCGGTCGGGTTTTGCTCTAGAATATCTTCACCCAAAGTCTATCCCCCAGCTCTACAAAATCCCTACCCAATCTTCTATGTCCAACTAGATTTCCAAACTCCCCCTCCTAATCTCCCAGCTCCACATTACCAAAATACCCCTCCAAACTACCAAACTGCGCAATCAAATTACCAAATCAACCATACCAAAAATTCGAAACACCACCTCCCTACCAAAATCCATAAAATTTCCGCCAGGTACCTCCACCTCTACAAAATAACTATGACCTTTCTCGTCCAAACTTTGAAAGGAAATCTCCCAGAATTTTCACTCCTTTCATTGATAGTCGAACAAGGTTGTTTGAAAGATTGTATGTTGCTGACATGATTCATCCTATTGAACCTAAACCTGTCAACACAAACTCTAAATTCTTTAGAGATGATCAGATATGTGTGTACCACTCCAATAGTGCAGGACATACCATCGAAGTTTGCATCAACATGAAGCATAAAATTAAATACTTAATTGATCACAAGGTGGTCACCCTTCAAACTGCCTCTCCTAATGTGCACAGTAATCCTCTACCAAATCATTGAGGAGATACTATTAATATTATTGAAATAGAAGAGGATTGGGGTGCAACTAAGATGATAGTCCCATCAAATCTTGAAAATCTTGAGAAGGTTGTATCCTCTCTAAGCATAAGCAAGAATCCCGAGTTTGTGATTAATTGTCGGGATGCCCCAAAACATTAGGAGCATAAAAAATCCAAATGGAAAAAAAGATAGCAAAAGCTACCCAACCTACTAGATCCTTTACATAAAAATAAGGGTAAGAAGCAATTTTATCCATCTCTGAATGTACACCCAATGGATTATTGGATCCATATTGATGCAATGCGGCCAGATGAAGAAGACTGGCGCCTACTAAAATAAAGGGGAGTAAATGATGAAGACTAAAAAAACGATTTAAGGTGGCATTGTCCACGGAGAACCCACCCCAAAGCCAAGTCACTATGGTATCTCCTACTACAGGTATGGCGCTAGCTAAGCTTTTTATTTTGGGACCAAAGAAGGGCCTTAATAAGAAAGAATTTGTGATAATGACACCTCATCAAGCTTTTACTTCAGTGCCAAAGGAAGGCCTTACCAAGAAAGAGTTTGTGATTGAGACTGCTACCGCCCATCGTATGATTAGATCTGGTAGATGTAATTGTCTCAACGAGGCAACAAGAAAGACCACCAAAAAAAGGCCAATCAGTGAAGCTGAAGCCAAGGAGTTTTGGCAAAGAATGCAACCTAAAAAGTATTCCATTATGAAACATTTGGATAAGACGCCTACTCAAATTTCTGTGTGGGCATTATTGATGAGTTCACAACAACATAGGAAAGCTTCGTTAAAGACTTTGAATGATACTCACATACCGGTGGGGACAAACAGTGAAAATCTTGCGGCCATGGTAAGCAAAGTCATCGAAATCCATCGTGTTAGTTATAGCGATGAAGAGTTTCCTTGTGAAGGGGTGATGCATAACAAAGCCTTGCACATCACATTCAAGTGTTGGGACAAGATTGTGAATCGTGTTCTTATAAATGATAGATTTGGCCTTAATATTTGCCCGTTGTCAACTGTAAAGCAACTAAATTTTGATCCTGGGAAGATTCGTTAGAACCAAGTCAATGTGAGAGCCTTCAACGGGGGTCAAAGAGAAACATTGGGCGATGTTAGTTTGGGTATTGAAGTAGGACCTGCATATTTCACTGTCGAGTTCCAGGTGATGGACATCACCACTAGCTATAATCTTTTACTCGGAAGACCTTGGATCCATATGGCTGGGGCCTTTCCCTATACCCTTCACCGGTTGATGAAGTTTGTGTGGGACAATCACGAAGTAGTCATTCATGGTGAAAAAGACATTTGAATGACTATGCACTAATAGTCGAAAATGTGACTAGAGGTTTTGACTTTTATACAGTAGAGATAGTGAATGCTACCGGTGATGATTTGGCTTTACATCCTTCTATGCCTTTTGTTTATAAGATGATAGCCATATTGATGTTGAGAAGTGGATTTGAACCTGGTTTAGGTTTGGGAAAATATTGGCAAGGTATCGCTGAGCCTATCTAAATTTTCACAAAAGGTTCAAGGTTTGGCTTGGGATACATCCCAATAGCAAATGATGAGATGGAAGCTTCGGGTAACAAGGTGGTTGACTGGGAATTAGCAAAACCGGTACCTCACTTGTACTAATCTTTTCCTTTGCGAGAAAATACCAATGATGATAGTCTCGTAAAGGGAATTGAGAATCTTTTTGAAGAATTTGATGTTGTACTTGAGGACATAATCAAGACATATAGCATTCAAGATGCCAAACCAGAGGAACGAGTTCCCAATTGGACATCTACACAACTCCTGGTTACTCGCTCGTCTTGGCAGACAAATACATATCTATTTTGCTTATTTCTAAAATCGGTAGTGATCTGAATGAGGCTTGAGACCCACCCTTTATGTTGTTTTACCTCTTTAAGCTTTAATTTCCCTCGTGATATTTCAAAAGGCAAATTGACCTATGGTCATGGCCAAAGTTTGTACTTTCTTTTAATATAAATGAAAGCCTCATATATTGCTTAAATCTAGTTATTTACAACTTACTAATATTTTTATCTGACATGACTTATTTATGATTTCAGTAAAAATAACTTAAAACCTGCCAATATCATGTCATCTCATAAGCTGAGTGAGCAAAATGAGATAGATGAGAATGAGATCGAAAAATATGATGAAAAGACCATGGTTCCAGAACACCTCGCCTAAGAATTGAAATAGTTTGAGAATCAAGAGAAGTCAAACTTAGAGGAGACTGATACCGTGAACCTGGGAGACGAAGAAATTGTTAAAGAAACCAGGATCAGTGTCCATCTCATAGAAACTTAGAAAGAAGATATCATCAGTTTTCTTAAGCAGTACATCGATGTATTGATTGGTCCTACGATGATATGCCCGTATTGAGCACAAATATTGTTTCTCACAAGTTGCCGATCAATCCAGAATTCAGTCCGATAAAGCAAAAAAGTCAGAAGTTCAAGCCAGAATTGAGTTTGAGAATCAAAGAAGAAGTTACCAAACAGATTCAAGAAAAAGTTGTGGAGGTTACTAAGTATCCAACTTGGTTAGCAAAGATTGTTACAGTGCCTAATACATATGATAAAAATAGAATATGTGTTGCTTAAAGAGATCTCAATAAAGCCAGTCCCAAAGACAATTTTCCATTGCCGAATATCCAAATTTTCATCGACAACTTTTCTAAGCATGAAGCACAATTATTTATGGACTGCTTTACGGGTTATCATTAGATTTTGATGGATGAAAAAAGTGCTGAAAAGACAAGTTTAATTACACCTTGGGGTGTTTATCATGACCTGGTAATGCTATTTGGTCTTAAGAATGCTAGAGATATATACATGAGAGCCATGACAAATATCTTTCATTACATGATCCATAACGATATTGAAGTGTATGTGGATGACATAATTATCAACTCCTGCGAGAGTTCAGATCACTTGACCTATTTGAGAAAGTTCTTTGATCTGTTGCGTCAATACAACTTGAAGTTGAATCCTGCTAAATGTGCTTTTAGAGTAACAACTGGTAAATTATTGGGTTTCATAGTCAGTAGAAGAGGCATTGAGCTTGATCCTACCAAAGTCAAGGCGATTCAGGATTTACCCCCTCCGAAGACTAAGAAAGAAGTTATGAGTTTCCTTGGAAGATTGAACTACATCAGTCAATTTATAGCTCAATCCACTATGGTTTGCGAGCCTATCTTTAAGTTGTTTAAAAAATAGGCACTAACGGTGTGGAACGAAGAATGTCAAAAAGCTTTTGTTACTATAAAAAATTATTTGACAAATCCACCAGTATTGGTATCTCCACGAGAAGGAAGTTCATTGTTACTATACTTGTCTATCTCAGAGAATGCATTCGGTGTACATTAGGACAACATGATGAAATAGAAAAGAAGGAACATGCGATATACTATCTTAGCAAGAAATTTACTCCATATGAGACTTGGTACACTCTATTGGAAAGAACATGTTGTGCTTTGACTTGGATCACCCAAAAGTTGTGACATTATTTGTTTTCATATACTATATATCTTATTTTCAAGATGGATCCATTGAAGTATATTTTCCAGAAAGCTATGCCGACAGGAAAACTGGCGAATGGCAGATGCTTCTGAGTGAGTTTGACATTGTGTGTGTTACTCAAAAAGCGGTAAAGGGACAAGCATTGGTTGATCATCTTGCAGAAAATCCAATTGATGAATAATATGAACCGCTCAAAACATACTTCCCTGACGAAGATGTATTGTTCGTAGAAGAAAGCATTTCTGAGTCATACCCTGGTTGGAGATTATTCTTTGATGGAGCGGTGAATTATAATATAGCTGGAATTGGAGCGGTTCCAATATCGGAATGTGTTCAACATTATACCATGGCGGCTAAACTTCGATTTCATTGAACCAATAATATGGAGGAGTACGAAGCTTGAATTCTTGGCATAATGTTAGCTATTGACATGAAAGTCCAAGAGTTGTTGGTAATGGTAGATTCGTACTTGTTAATCTACAAGGTTCAAGAGGAATGGGTCGTGAGGAATCCAAAAATTGTACCATATGTACAAATGGTGCAAAGTTTGTGCAAATGATTTCGAAAGATGGGGTTTATGCACACTCCAAGGTTGCAAAATGAATTTGTTGACGCTCTTGCCACTATTTCCTCTATGATCAAGCATCCAGATCAGAATTACATTAATCCTTTAGAGATAGATTTAAAGGAACAACCCGTTCATTGCTCGCACGTCAAAGCAGAACCAGACGTAAAGCCTTGGTATTATGATATAAAGAAGTACCTGGAGACTGGAATTTATCCAGAAGATGCAACATCCAATCAAAAGAAGGCAATACGTCGATTGGATAAGAATTTCTTTCCGAGTGGGAAATCCTTAAAGGAGGACTCCAGATTTGGGACTCTTTAGGTATGTAGATTCCATGGAAGCTACAAGTTTTTTTAGGAACTACATGTTGTTGTCTGTGGACCTCATATAAACGGGCTTACCTTGGCAAAGAAGATCCTTCGAGCTTGTTATTTTTTGATGACTATGGAGCACTATTGTTGTATATTTGTGCAAAAGTGTCATAAATGTCAAGTACATGGTGATTTGATTTGAGTACCCCCTCAAGAACTTAACGCTATGTCACCTTGGCCATTCGTGGCCTGGAGGATGAATGTCATTGGCCCAATTGATCCAGCCGCCTCTAATGGACATAGATTTATTTTGGTTGCCATTGATTACTTCACCAAGTGGGTGGAAGCAAATTCTTATAAATCTGTGACAAAGAAGGTAGTAGTTGATTTCGTTCGTAACAACTTGATATGTCGATGTGGACTACCTGATTCCATTATCACAGACAATGGTGCAAACCTCAACAGTAATTTGATGAAGAAGATATTTGAGCAATTCAACATTACTCACCGAAACTCGACTTCTTATCGTCCTCCAATGAATGGAGCCATAGAAACTGCCAATAAGAACATCATAAAGATTTTGAGAAAAATTATTGATAATCACAAAGGTTGGCATGAAATGTTACCATATGCTTTGTTAGGATACCGAACAGCCGTTATACATCAATTAGAGAAACTCCATACTTGCTAGTATATGGTACAGAAGCAGTGATATATGTTGAAGTTGAAATACCTTCATTGAGGATCATTCAAGAAGCCGGACTGAGCAATGCTGATTGGATTGAACATTTAGCCTTAATTGATGAAAAGAGGATGATTGTTATTTGTCATGACCAATTATATCAACAGAGAATGATTCATGATTTCAACAAAAAAGTGACATCTCGAACATTGAAAGAAGGACAATTGGTCCTCAAACACATCTTCCCCCATTAAGATGGATAAGGGGAAATTTGCACCAAATTGGCAAGGACCGTACATGGTTCGTAAAGTGTTATCTGGAGGTTCCTTGATCCTGTCAGAGATGGATGAACATGAGTGGCCAAAACCAATCAACTCAGATGCTGTCAAAAGATACTATGTTCGAAGATCAATTTTTCTCTCATTAATTTCCTTGTAATCGCATTATTTGCTTGTAATTGCTTATGTCAAGCTTTTATATCATATTGAACTACGTGTAACCTGAATTCTCAAAAATGAGATACGTAGGCAGACTATGTCGACCTCGGTCATTTTCTTATTAAAATTTTCTTATTCCCAAAAAAGGAACTACGTTTGACCTGATTCCTGCCTCAACGGGATATGTTGGCGCCATAACGGCTCGGTCATACACCCCATAAAAATTCCATTTCCCTTTATAACGGAAACTGGGGCAGAATTTTTGAGAAGAGCTCAAAAATTCTAAAGATCATTCGTCAGCAAGACAAGATTGACCATGCATTAATAAAAGGCAAATGGGGCAGAATTTTTCTACAAGTCTTCCTACCAAAGACTTGAGAAATACCAGGACATTTCACTGGGGCAGAATTTTTGAGAAGATCTCAAAAATTCTATCAAGTAGTATCAAAAGTTCAAAGTTTACGACAAGTAATCTTCAGCATGATCTCAAAGTCAAACTTCATATTTCCCCAGCTTAAAAGGACTTTTTGGAATATATCGGAACTTGAACTGATGTGTTCATTTAAGCTTTAATGTGACATGACACTTGGGAGTGAACCTCATCAAATTACTTTTCAAAAATCTAGTTTTCTTAAAACATTATACATTTATCAAATATTTTGTACAAAATATAAATCTATCTTATGTCTACCAAGAACCGGGAAGCTAGAAGCAATCAACCAAAGATAGCAAGAGGAAGAGCAAGCAATCAAAGAAGTCAACACAATTAGTTCATTTAAAACTAATAAATTTTCTGTGGATGTAGGTTATCAAGGATATCAACAGATCATCATATTCAGCAAATATGGAAATGTCCGAAGAGCAAAAGTACCCAAGACTGACATTTTCTTTATGCGGTAAAAGACATTGATATTCCTGCGACAAAAAGTGATTAACTTAGTATTTTGAATAACAATTTCTTGTTCATATTTCTCAACAACATAGTAGCCACAAAGAATATACAAGTGGTAAAGAAAAGTAGGTAAAATCATCAAGAGGATGACACTTTAAGATGTAAAAATGACTATAATAACGTTATATTGTATTTTACAACGTCAAAAACGTCTGAAGGGCATACGTAAGACACATCAAATATCAAAGAGAATTTAAAGTGAAACTTGCCAAGAATATCTATTATCACGTTAAAGTCGGAAGAGGCTAACATTGAAGGATATTTGTAAGTCACATCAATACCAGATATGGTGATGTGCATTGTCGACAGGCCATCCTTATTATATTATCAGAGGTGATAATATCATTGCCGAGAAGGCCATACATATTTTATTATCAAAGGTGATAATATCATTGCCGAGAAAGCCATCGACATTATATTTTCAAAGGTGAATATATCATTTCCGAGAGGGCCATCAACATTATTGTAACAACCCTAAAAAAATGAATAAGATAAGAAATGCTAATGTGTCAAGAATGCCTACGATTAGACTAGGGTTCGCATGGATTGATGCGCGTAGAACCAGACCTCGGAACCCTTCCTACAGCCAAGCCAACTAACTTGGGGAGTTAGTTGAGCTTGGAAAGGTTGGGACCAACCATGTAGGGCTCTCGAATACGAAGATTTACTCGAAGGAGTCTTTACCGGACTTAAAAAGAGGAAATCTTAGGTTTGAAGGGTCTAGGGGTAAAATGGTCTTTTTCCTGGCTAAGGGTAGTATCGTAATTACCCTAAATATATATTTAATTATTTATTTAATAAGGTGGAGGGGCAAATTGGGGAGAGAGAGCCGAATTTGAGCTCTAGAAGTTAAGTCTTGTTCCACCCGGGTCGAACCTAGGTGGGAGCAATGATTTAATGTAACTTTTTTATGGGTGAATTAATTTAATAAATTAACAATTAATAGCTGATTTAAAAATAAAAATCAGATTTTATTATTAAGTATTATTTATTTATTAATTAATGTTTTTTTAAATTGACTAAGTCTTGCCAACTATCCTAGTTTTAAGAGACACTATCTCACACAAACTCTCTCTCTCTCACGCCTGATTCTCTCTATCTCTCTCGTTCATTCTGTTTTTCTTGGCTGCAAAAACAGAAGATAAAAACATTAGAAAGCAATCAAAAGTTCTCTACACAAAAAGAACTTACAAAAAAAAAAAAATACAACAAGCAAGCTAACTTAAGAAACGAAAACTTTGCATCATCTTCTCGACGGGATTGTGTTGAAGGTTTAGGGGAGGATTTGGGCAGCACTTGAAAGGTGTGGAAAGCTACAACAAGGTATGGTTTTTCTCTCTTGGAATCCTTTCTCCAAGAGGAATTTCTTTCTACAAAATTCAACGTATGAAACTAGGGCTGTCCCCTTGAATGTTGAACTCCTTGTCCCTAGTCTCCTTCCGATTTCAATCTAAATTAGGTTAGAAATCATGTTGTTGGTATGGTTTCTGGTAGCTAAGTGTGAAATATGATGTTCTTTGTGATTTTGTGTTTAGAAATAGCAAGCATGTTCAATGATGTCAATCGAAAATGATGTGGTGCAATATGTAAATGTTTGTTGTTGTTGCTATCCGTTTTGAAGTCTTAAAATGGTCAGTTTGATGGCTGAAATTAACGTGCATAAAATGTGTAATTCGTGATGTTCATATGAGGTGTATGTGACTGATTTTAGGTGGAAAGTTGCAGCCAAAAACGACAATGAATCTACACCTAAGAATGTGTTAAACGAATCCATGAAATACACCCCCAAAAGTGTTAAACGATCCACCAATTTTCCTAAGTTTTCAAGTGGAAATATTGGTGAAAATAAGCTAATAAAATGACTAATTTTCCAGCAGCAACTACAAGTTTCATTTAGGCTAAAGTGTAGAGGGGAAAGCTGGAAATTTAATTGGTTTTAAAGGGGTGAGGTCACCAGGATTCGAATCTGTGAACTCACCCGTATAGCACCTTAATTTCGCAAGAAAAAGAAAAGGGGTTGGGGGGATTCGAAATGGGGTCTACTGGCTGAGAAAGGAGAGAGCAACAATTTAAATAAATAAAATGGGAGACGTGGGAATCGAACCCACGACCTCCAGGCAGCGAATGAAGTGAAATAAATTAAAAGAAAGGAAATGTGAGGCGTGGGAATCGAACCCACGACCTCAAGGCTGGAAAGGAGAAGGGCGAAATAAATAAGAAAATAAAGTGAGGCTGTGGGGGATCGATCCCACAACCTCACTGCCAAACGCCTAGCTAAGTCAATTTTAATTAAAAATAAAATAAGGAGGCTGTGGGGGTTCGAACCCACAACCTCACAGCCCTAGCGAAATTAAAGAATAAATAAGGAGAGGCTGTGGGGGTTTGATCCCACAACCTCATAGTCTATACGAAATTGGACAAGGGGAATTAAATAAAAAAATAAAAAGGGGTTGTGGGGGTTTGATCCCACAACCCTTCGGCCAAATAAGAGGAGAATCTAAGGAGAAAAATAAAGATAGAATGTTGATGTTGGGGCTCGATCTAGGGTCCCAATATCATGAAGACTAAAAATAAAGTCAAGGAAAAATGTAAGTATTGTCCAAGGGGTTCGACTTGGGTTCCCTTGCCCAAATTTCCGTATTGATACATAAGTCATACGTGAATTAAATGTTCAAGAATAATGCCACCTACTTAGATCGAAATCAAGATCTTGGCATACATACAAGATACATAAGTCTTGTACTACATAATCTTAGGAAGATATGAGTCACTTAACGAACTATGAAGGAAGCCTCATGGCTTATATGTATAGACCCACAAGTATAGCATACGTTTAAAAATAAGTGAACCTAAGATGTATGAAATGAAATGAAGAATCCCTAGAAGGGTTATGTAAGAGTATGAAACACACAAATGGTCAAGTACATTGACATATGATGAAATGAACATTCACGTAAAATGGGGTGAGTAATTATGAAGAGCAATGGTGCTAATGTTAATGAATGTGGTGATAACATGATATGAGGCTAACGTAAAAGATGAGAACAATCTCAAATGAGCCTAAGTAAATGTTACCAAAACGTACTCACCTATGAGAGTGTAAAGTTAATGAAGAGACCAGTCTCCATGAACACTCTAATGAAAGTATTGAGGTTAACACACTTAATACTAATGATGAGATGATAAATCATCTATTGAGCTATGATGTCCTCATACTAAAAGCCAGCTTCCATATCTTGTAGACCTCTTCCATAAACTCTTTAGGATCTTCAACAACTTTGTAAACAAAGAACATATGAGGGCTCATTCTTGTGAAGTCTCTCAACATTGAAGCCATGGTGTTCACATTAGGGTTCATAAGGGGCCCAACATCTCTATTGCTAGAGCCGTCATAGCTTGGGCTTGAGTTGTCATGGCTTGAGCTTGAGCCATTATAGCTCGAGTCAGTGTTTGGGGAGCCGACCTTATCTCCATATTTGTCATAGCTCCCTCATCATTAAGAGATTGAGGAACTTGAGGCTATTTAGGACCTTGGGGAGGGACTCTCTCTTTCACAATCTCCTCTTCCATCCTTCTTGGGTTCACCCTTCTTGTATTTATATCCTATATACACAAGAGACGGGTTAGGAAAAGAACTTCTAGAGTTAAAACTCTAAGGCACGACTAAATACTAATGCAATAAGTGAGATTTCCTGAACATCTTATAGCCTCTCATTTATAAATGTGGACGCTTCACAATCATAAGCAAGACTCTAGTAGACATGGCTTATGAGACATCATCCTCGAATCATTCTAAACCTTGTGCTCTGATTACAAAGTTTGTCATGACCCAGGGGTACCCCCTAGATGTAACATGACATAACTGACTTTGAAGGGGTATTATACAAGCCCTTAGCATAATCATACGCATAAGAAATAGAAATAATGCAAAATTAAAACCTTTTACAATCAGTCTTTTCATAAAAGTAAAAATAGCAGTCTATACATTGGGTCTATAAGCCATCTAATACAATTAAGAATCTCAATAGGGTCACAACTCTTTATAATAAAGTCTCAAAATAGAACATACGAAAGGAAACTAGAAAGAATAACTATTGTTCTCGAACCATGAAACTCACCAAGGCAAGGAGAGAACCAATTCAAGCCTTCAACCAAAGAGAAGCAACTTCAATAAACCGGACTTGCACTTTGTGGGAAAAGGTAGAAAATATGGGTTAGCACAAAAATGTACCAAGTATGGAAGCCATGCATAAAAATCCTTAAAACATGCAAAAAGGGATAATTTATTTGAAATCATGCACTTATACATTTTTAAGAGTCATCATGCACAATAGTGTAAATACAGAAGTCAAACCAACTCATAAGTAACACTAAGCCATACTTATGCAATACATAGACAAGATCCCATAATCCTATTGAAGCTAAGTATCACTTTTAGGCCACACTCATCATACATTTTAAAAATTTGTCCTCATCCATGATCAATACTCATCAAGGAAACATTCATGTTCATTAACTTGAAACAAGTAAAGTCACTCTTAACAAGAATACATATCAGACATGCATAATTCACAAGTCTTCATAGCATAAAACAACCTCACCACAACCACTATTGAAGCCTGCTTATGCAATGCATAAATGGAGTCCCATACGCCCACTCATACTAAGTAGTACCTCTCAAGAAGTCATAATTATAGTTTATGCTATTGTTCTTGCCATAATTCATATTCTTATCATGTAGGGAAAGATATCTTTAACCGACATAGACCATGTGAGCTACATGGAATCCGTTGTCTTATCCCCCACACCGAAAATAAGTGTCCTACTTTCCTAAGGTAGAACTCATATACTAGATTTTAAGTGGATCCACTAGCTAAAGACCTATGTGGGCACATAGTTATGGGGTTGGGAGATTGCTACTAGAAACCCAGACTTACTAATGTGAAGGTTTCCATCTCATGAGATAACTATCTTGGGAACCCGAACTAACTAGCATAAAGAAACTCATCTCATATTCATATCTACTCGGTGGTAAGCATGATTCCCTTTAAAACTCATGTTAAGTCTTTACTTAAGTTCATGTTCATGAAAGTATGTACTAGGCACTCAAACCAACATGGTATCATAATAGCTCATGGATTCATTAGGTGAGAATGCCCTTTAAACCATAGAATCATCAATATGTGAGCCATTCACATTTCATCAACAAAGACCCATATACAATTGAGAAACATGGTAGTTTCATGGGTTCTTGGGAATACATCAAAAAACCCATAGGAAATAATCAATACATGCTTATAAAAACATAATTCAACCATTAGAATAAAGTTTGAAAGGAACCTATGACTTTTGAGTAAAAACCTAACGATGGAGGATTTCTATCTTTCTTTTGAAATTGGATTTTGAAGGAACTCCATGGATTCAAGGTGTCCACAAATGAACAATATCATACCTTAACAACACAGACCAATGTTAAGCTTCAATGGAGTAATTTAACCTTGACCTTGATGAGAGGAGGTTTTGGTTTTCTTTTTGGATTTTAGAAAAATGAAATAAATGGGTATTATTTGGGGGGAAATAATTCTATAGAGGTTTCAAATATAGGCAAAACGACATAGTATAGGAATTAATTAATTAGGAAAAGACATAACTACCCCTGAGTTAACTATCAGCTGCCACCGACCTACCAAATGACGGACCTAGTAGACGGTCTGTGGATGGACCTACGGTCCTTCATGGTGAACCGTGGTTGGTGGTCAGAGATTTTGGCCTTAACCAACACCCACTAGACCACGGGCGGTGAACCTACCTATGGTTCGTAGGTCCAACCGTGGTCCATACTTGGACAGTTCATAAGGCACCTATCCTTGGACCCACCTACGATCTGTGGCCCATACCACGGTCTGTGGTTGGACCTAGTGGATGGCACCTCAAAGTTATGAAATGTCGATTTATTACCCTTCTATGGATACAGGGTGTTACAAATGAAGAAAAAGAAATCCACTATATTATTGATGATGTTGTATGATATTTATCGTACTTTGACTAAATTTAGAGAAGGGGAAGACATTTTTTTAAGGTTGTAGCATGCTATTGCAAATGTGGTTTCTAGAGCACTTCATCCAACTACACCACCCATATTTTAAAAGATTACAAACCACTAGAACAAATTATTGACGTAAGGTTAGATAAATCTCACCATAATCTAATTCGAATCGGAAGATATCACATCGAATCTGAATTTTTAGAGGTATGTTTTCCTCTCATTTTTATCTCCTCCATTCTTTCCAATCAATCTCTCATCTCCCGCTAAAACAACTATTTGAATTCAATCCTTTGTTTTTGCTATAAATAAATGATATTGATTCTATTTAGAAGAGGACTGGAGACGGAAAAAATCAGAGGGGAAAATCATAGTGGAAATGTTACACCCCTAAAAACAAACTAGGTCAAACGTCCAAGATGTCAGGAAACTAGTTGAAGTTGAACTAGTGTGTCGTAGTGTATTGTAATGGAGTTTTGGGGGATGGTTTGAAGGTAAAATTGAGTATTGATGGTTCCTATACATAGACTAACATGTATATGGTCTAAACGTTTGAGAACGAATCCCCGTGGACCATCCTAAGGGTCCCCAAGGAGGACCCAAACATGGACAAGCAAGCTGCCGTGCCAGAGAAGGGAAAATTTTGCCCTGCGACGAGGGGACATCACGAACTATTTTGTCACAAAATTAACCAGAACCAAGAATTGAAAATGCCTCCGCGACGCGCAGAAACCTCCCATAGTTGGTCGCGTCATTTTTTAGTCAAATTTGAATTGGTTAAAATGTCCATTAAGTACAGGGGTCTTTTGGGTAATTTGGGGACGACTTATTGACGGTTATTAAGTCTTTTTACACCCCTAAACTCACCAATCAAAGAAAAACCGTCAACTCAAAACAAAACATCTCCATTCCTTTTCTCCAAAAACCTCCATTGATGAAGGTTTGAAGCTCCAAGGAAGAATACTGATTTTCCAAGCTTTTTCACCATCAATTTCAAGGTCTAATCTTCTATGTTGAGGTATAGTTTTCATCCTTGAATCTCTTTTCTTCAAGGAGTCAATCTTCAAAGTGTTTTTTCAAGAATCTCAAGAGATGAACTTCTAAATTGAAATCTAGCCAAGGGTTCTTTCATGAAATGATTTGAAACAATGTTTTACGATATAATCAATGTTAATTGAATGATTTTAGATCAAAATGAACCCATGCACCAAGCAATCCTAGTTTTACTATATTACGGGTGATTTTATAATGTCTCTATACCATTGAATTCTTGTATAGTTTACTATAGGTTATTGAATTATGAAAGAATCATGTTAGAAATATGTGTAGGTTGTCCTAAATTCATGAAATTCATATTGTATTATCTTGGTTCATTGTATATTGTAATTATTGGATTTAATTGGTGACTATGGCTACTGGTAAGAGCCTTGGTTTATTGAATTGGTTGAATTTGCTATGGATTGGAATTTTAGAGATTGAATTGGTGGTATGTTGACCTAACTCTTACTATATTGTGTACTATAGGTGTTTCAGTTGTGATGTTTGGTATGGTCCACTTATTGTGGCGGTGCTTATGTGTTTTACTTGTGAATAATGTGGCCTCGTCGGCATTACTTTATGAATTGCGAAACAATGTGGCCTTGTCAGCATTACTTTATGAATTATGATATTATTATGTTATAACTTGAATATGTGAAGTATCGTGAAGGTCTATATGACTTATGCGTATATGTGAGGACAAAGTATGTGTGCTTCTAATTGAATATAGGTGACCATGATTGGCTATAGTAATGTCTTCATGTGTGTATACTTGAAGTTGAAATATGATATTTCCTAATTGATTATAGGAGACTTGTGATGGATTATATTGATGTTCTATAGTAGTGTGTAGGGTGGCTTTTAAGTATGCTTAGTTTACCCTATATGCTACTTGAATGATATTATACATGTGTTAAGATGATAATTAAGTGTGTCTTGTTTTGGTAGACCTATGTCCCTTAATTGATACTGAACAATGTGAATATGACTCTTGACTTAGTAGGTTAAAGCACCTTCGTCATGAATGTATATGAATAAATGGAATATGATGTTGAATAAGGTTAAGAAGGTCATTTATGCGAACCTTCTAAAAAGAAGGCTATGATATCCTTGAAGTCGAAAGCTGTAATGGTATCCTTTTTGTGTGAACGGTGGACCTAGGGATGGTTGGCTGGAACGATTAAAAATTAAATATTTCAATTAATATCCTCTTTTCTTATAAATTAAAAATTATTCTCTTTATAATTATTTTCTCAAATTAATCATTTTCTAAAAAATAGTCAAAATATATTTAACGTATGTCGTTGGATAACCGTGTGTTAGCGGCTACTTTAAGTGCTAATACCTCCTTAAAGTAGAAATAAGAACCTTTTACCGATTTTCTCTAAATTTTTAAAGTTTTATTTGTTAAAATCTTTTTAAATTAAGTTTTCTTAATTTCTTTGAAAAATTAAGTGGCGGCTTTTTCTAAGTAATTTTCTTAAAATATTTTTATACTTAGAACGTTTTCAAAAGTGATTTTTCTGAAGATAGTAAAATTACGGCATAACAAAAATGGCGACTCCGCTGGAGATTAATAGTTTCTAACTATAACAGACTTAGGTTAATTATTAAGGTTTTTAGTAGTAAAATTACGGCATAACAAAAATGGCGACTCCGCTGGAGATTAATAGTTTCTAACTATAACAGACTTAGGTTAATTATTAAGGTTTTTAGCATATGATTACTTGTTTGCTTTATTTTTCATGCTTATGTGATATAAACTGTTTATTTTGTTGTTGTTTATGCAAAATGTTCATTTGTTACTGTTTCATATAAATTGTGTATTTGTTACTTTTTTATAAATTGTCATTCCATTCATACTTCCTCCAATTCTGGAAAATTCACGCAATCACACGTACACGCAAGGTGTGTTTTGCGCATCCACAAATTTCTTTCAAAATCCCAATAGTTAGGAGAGTTGACATATGCGCGGGGTGTCCAAATCTTTATCCACGTGACCACGTAGCCTCCTCACTCGAGTTGTCCACTGGGGAACATTTGTGTCTAGTAAGCCAAATCATAGAAAACATAAGATAAAGCTAAATCACCCATCAATTTAATTCATGCATGCATATACCATAGGTGGATCTATTGTCACACCCGGAGAGTACACCACATATGAGACAGGCGTCGTTAACCTCTCAGAGATCGCAGACAAGCCTCTTCTTACCTTTCATCACAATCATACAGTTAAATTTAGCGGAAAATTAAAACTTTTACATTCTACTTGAAGTATACTTAGACTTCATATTTAACATTCATAAACTATACGATATTCTAAGAAATTGTCTCATATGTAATAAACCATCTAAAAGTTCAAATCTGGACTTAGCCAACAAATACTCAATATGCCATATAGGCCTTAATACAAAAGAATCCAAAGAAAACGTGATGGAAATAGATAATCCTAATATCTACTAAAGTCTGCATAAGCTGGAAAATAAATGATAGCGTCCCGAACATGAGGACCTACCAAGACTTGGAGAAAGTGCTTAAACTTAAATGGCCGGAACCTACAGTTGTAGTAATATAAAGTAATGGAGTTAGTACGCCACATGTACTAAGTAAGGGTACATGCACATAACACATAAGGACATGCATGAAAAAGGATCTTTTATCGTTTCATCAGATAAAATGCTAAGTCATGTGAAAGTCTTCAATGCACATACCATATAACATATACAAATTAAGGATTCCATCAACTTACAACATGATCATAATCAAGACATATTTTCATTGAGTCATATTAACATTTCATATTCAATAGATCATATAAACATAACATACAAAACAGTTACCAATGATCTCATCCCCAACCTACAAGTGCAATGGTCATGTGAAACCCCATAACCCTACACAACTAAGTAGATAAGACAGGAGACCATAAGTAAAGCTTTGCTTCATGTAACATGTAACATAAGTAGTCATCACTTCATATAGAAATATAACACAGTAACATATTCATCATAATGACCAGCATCATATAAGAGTAACATCATGTATCATAATCATCATACCTTTCATGTTATCATATTATATAAGAACAATCTCCTAGGACTTCCCTTACAGTCAACTTGTGCAATGTCTAGGTAGAGTCCCATACCCCTACCTATACTAAGTAGACTCCTCAAGTCACCCTAGTCAACGTTCATTTACTTGTATTTCCTTTTACATGAGGGAACATTCGCCTAACCGACATAGACCATGTGAGCTAAACATGGAATCCGGTGTCTTCCCCACACCGAAAAGAGGTGGTCTACCGGCCAAAGTAGAACCTACATGACATAGCTTTCTAGGTGGATCCCCTAGCTAGTATCCTATGGTGGCAACATAGTTCAAGAATTAGGAGATGTATTAGAGACCCATAGTTACACATTACATGGCATCCTCAATCTCATGAGAATCATTGTGAACCTACCTTCCAACTAGGGAAGGGACACTTCCCATATCTAGTCCATCGGTGCTTAGCTTAAGTCCCTTTCTTGAAATAACCTTTAAGTTGTTTTTCATCATAAACTTATCATAGGTTATAGGAGATTTAACTCCTTGTATAGCATGATCATTAGCTCTTTTAGGATTAGATGAGAATTTCCTTTCATCGCAACCCTTCATATATTAGATTAACATAACATAGTCATCTTGTGTAAAGCATACAAGAGAATATCATAGCTTGCATTTCCGTGTTCTTATCATGATCTCACATTTAACATGTTCGTAGTCCAGCATATACACATAAAGACATCATACATACTTTCATAACATAACATCATGATTCATAGGCTAACATAAACATTGTAGAGTAATCACAACTTTAGAAGACTTACCTCTTGCTTCCAAGAACCTTGTTCATCTTACAATATTCATAATCATAATTAGTGAAATACTCCATAACATAATCAAGAACAACTCATCAAATCATGTAAAAGATCAGTGCATAGCGTAGGAGAAGGGAAACGGGTCGTAAAAGGGTTCATTCAAACCTTAAATTCCAACCCTAACGTTTACACGTTATCAAATACCATAAACAGCCCATTCGAAACCATCACTTAGAGAAATATCATGTATCACACGTCATTCAAACATTATCAATCAAATACTCAACACTTCGTGTCAAATTAACCATAGAAAACGTTTACTTTTCATTGGAAATCATAAATTTAGGGTTACGAAGAAAATCGTTTTGTAGAGTAAAAACCCTAGAATTGAAGTTCTTGAAAACTTATCTTGAAAGGACCTCTTGGGGAAAGGAATCCCAAGAGTGAAAGACCCATACCTTAGAGATGAATAATCCACGAAAATATGATTGGAAACTTTGAAACCTTCGTCTTCTTCCTTAAGCTTTTGTTTTCTTCAATGGAGTTTGGAAAAGAGAGCGTTCTTGAGAGATTGAGAGAATTTTCGTGTGATCTGATTTGGGACGTGTAAAAGTGGTCTAAAACTGACCTAAAATACATATATAGTCGTCCCAAAAGATACTCCATTTAAATGGGTCTTTTTAATAAGTTAAATACCCAAAATACCCCTCCTAAATTGACTAAAAATAGGAGAGCACTTGACTTAGCCAAATTCTGAAAATTTGCCAAGGGTTCTGGTTTGACCATGATTTTTAATTAATTAATTAAGTTGCTAATTTAATTAATTAAGTGACCTAGGGTAATTACTAAGGTACCCCTAAGTCATTAGGAACATAACCAACCCCTTTGGACCATCCTAGGTTAGTTACTAGGATATTTCTTTAGTTAGTTACTCGGCTAGTGTCACCCGGTTAGGTCTTAGGATTTCGGGCACACTATTTAGTTTATTTTAGTTAATCCTAGGTTAGTTAGATAATTAGGTTAGTTAGTTAGAGCCTAGTATTGGTTAGGAAGCTAGGCCCCACATGGCTGGACCCGACGCGCGCCTACCTCCTAACCGCCCTAACTGAATTCGGTTGGGGGTTGGTCGCTTGGTATCTTGGCCAGTAGCACATGTGCTTGCACATGTGTTTCTGCGCACTTCTTGTTCGAAGGATCCTCACTATGTCCTTGGGTACTGCTTAATCTACATGATCATTTTAAATGATCATGTGCTATGGTGCCTAGGCTTGACACTTGGATGCCTCGTACCTACTGTGTGTAACTAAAGAAATTAAGAATTTTAGCTTAGGGTCTTCATTGCATGTACAATTCCTAACACCCTTAAGCCAATATTCTCTAACATGCCCAATATTACTCAATATTGGGCATTGGGATGCCTATGTACCCCAAATACGTATTCTTAAAACCTAATAGACTCTTTACTAGACAAGTATATTTTTGGGAATGTTACATGGCACTTTTGGAGTGTTACATCTATCCTGGGTATCGATTCCACATTTAAGAAGTCCACCCTTGTGTCAACTAGTTTCACGACCCACCGACCAACAAGCATGTTTTGTGCAACATGATAATGATAGACGGAACCAAGCCTAATTTTCCATAGCGAGTTTGGAATTTATGTGTTTATTTTATTTTGTACGATGGTTTTAGCCCCCCAAGTGCCTAAAATTAGGATGGTCGATGGTTTCCCACACAAATTGAGGGCATGCTGGAAATTTTGAATCCAAGTGAAAAACTAGGTATTACAAGAAGGTTGGGGTGCCTCCCTATGCTATTCAAGGTCAACCCGGACAAACACGTAATTAGAGCATTAATTTAGTTTTGGGATCCAGATTGTGTTGTATTCGCATTCAAAGACTTTGAAATGACACCTAAAATTAGGATGGTCGATGGTTTCCCACACAAATTGAGGGCATGCTGGGAAATTTTGAATCCAAGTGAAAAACTAGGTATTACAAGAAGGTTGGGGTGCCTCCCTATGCTATTCAAGGTAAACCCGAACAAACACGTAATTAGAGCATTAATTTAGTTTTGGGATCCAGATTGTGTTGTATTCGCATTCAAAGACTTTGAAATGACACCTACATTGGAGGAAATCTGTTATATCACCATTTTAAAGTATCGGGGAAGAGGTCAAATTATTACACCCAGTCAATCCGGGAAGAAATTTCTTCGCTACTTAGGACTGAAAATGAAAATAAACTTTGATGCTTTGTATTGCTTATATGAAAGGTATGGATGCTCGAATAGTTACAAAGTCTTCATGAATGAATTCTCTTGCACTTATGTTCATTGGCAAGCTAGATGTCCTATCGCATTTGCTGTGGATTTACTAGGGTGTTTAGTTTTCCACGAGAACATAACCATATTAGCACCTGCATATATTCTGTGGCTCGAGTACTTTTTGAAAGTATTTATGGCAAAGAACTCACTCTGGTTCCCACGATTTTAGTAGAAATATTTCGAGCTCTTGGGAAATGTAAGAGAGGGGAATAAAACTTCTTTGTAGGTTGCAATATTCTCTTACAAATGTGGGAAACGGAACATTATCACCAATGCACAAATATGGATAACATATGCTTTAGGAACGCAAATCATATTAATAAGTTTTACGATAGGATGAAAAGGTTTGTGTTTCCGGTGGGTACTGATGACTGGTATGAATATCTAGCCTCCCGCACCAGTAACTAAATTCAGTGGAAATATCCATTAATCTCATGTTCCCTAGCCTATATAAGATGCAGGAGGTTTTACTATATCGAGTTTATTGGGTTGAAAGGTCTACAGCCATATGCTCCGATGCGCGTGCTTCAATAGTTTGGTCAAGAACAAGTAATTCCTCTTCGAGCAAACATGAGGATTTCTAAAATTTCCTTTGGACCAAACTTCGAAGTCCCTAAAGCAGAGAGTTTCTACATGAATGGAATAATATTCTCACGATAGATATAGGAAATGGTCCAGAAAGAGAAATTATAGAATATCAGGTGTGTCTTCGAGAAGATCGCAATAACATAAGTCCAGAAGGTGAACAAAGTTTTGAGGATATTGGGACGACGATATGGATAAGACATTGTCATCTTGGAAGTAAAGTGGTCACTCTTGAAATGTGGACTCAAATGGAAAAAATAATGCAATATTTGGACAATACGGGAGTAGGGCCTAGCAACATGGGAGCGTTGTCTTTACTTCTTCCACCAGCGTGATTGATAACAACATTTAGGCAAAGCCTTAGTTTTGTTTATTCTCTCTTTGTTGTACTCTTTTGTCAGTATTTAATAAACCTTAGGGACTTTTTTTTCGAACTCGAGTTTTCACAATTAATGGCTTGAATTAATCTATCATAATAACGTTATGTTTGACGTTTAGGCCTACCTCTTGCACAAAAACGTCACAATCTAGGGCGCGATATAAATTGTTTGTGTGCTGCTTGATATAATTGCTTTGTGTTGTGATGTGTAATTTTGTCTAAGACAGAATTAATCCACTCTTGTTTCTTAAAACACCCTAAGAATGTATTAAACGCACAACAACAAAGTCCGTCCAAATTACTCTTGTTGCCTAAGTTTCTCAGAAATGTTTAAATGTTTTACTCTAAATATCTTCTAAATTTCCATTTGTCCGTCTCATGAAGGTTGACTTGCTAGAGTTCGAACTACGTTGGGCCGGAATTCCCTGTTGAGATATGTAGGCAACCTATTTAAGGCTCAGTTTCTATCTTTTAATTTTTTGTTCTCCCTTATTAATGAAGATTTTGAAGATCTCACTTACAAAATCTATGAGTAGAAGAAGTTAACAAGACTTTGTACAAGTTAACTTTCTTGATTTATTCAAATTAACTAACCAATAAATAAATAAATAAATCTTCCTATTTGAGCCCTCCATTTCACCCAAAATACATTCATGGATTAATCTGCTTAAAGAAAAATGACACTTGTATATTTATTATTGTATCTTCTTATTTGTATTTCACATTATAAATAATAACTAACATAACTACCTTTGAGTTGTTATTTCATTTATCAGGTAACTAGAACTAATTTGTGTTGAGAAACTGGCTGAGCATCCGTACTTCACAAGATCTAAAGTCCCTAAAGATTCCTTCCCGGGCCAAAATCTATTGAAAGGAAAAGAAAAGATGATTTGAAATGGTGAGGACATTGGTTTGAATGAGATCACAGTAACTGACCCAATCATTTCTGAGCAGAATGACTTGATTGCTCAACTTGCACAACAAATTACTGAAATGAGGGCCGAGATGCATAATACTTTGGGATTGGTAAATTTGGATATCACTGCCAAGACTCCTCCTCCAAAAAAATGAAAGACCTCCACTCCATTTCGGTACTCTTAGTCCAAACCCCGAACATTTCCCACACAATCCACCTACTATTCTAGTACAAAGCCTCCTACCGTCGAATTAAACACAACTAACTAATATCATGCGAGCTCTTCCTAACAAATTCCTCATCCTTCTCAAAGCCTAAATTCTAAAAACTCTTAAGCATTCTCTTCCATGTACCAAACTACTCCTCAAAACACTTCAAACCCACGTACTACTCAACCCCTCCCTCCAAAGGCCACTTTCCATATTCCAATCCTCACAGAACCAAATGTTCCCTACACTACATATCCCGAACCCGATCACTATGAGGAGAAGGAAAATGAGTGGAGGGTCAAAGAGGAAATGAATAAGCAAAACATGAAGGAAGAACTTTTGAAATCTATGAAAGAGTTTCATTACACTCCAGATGTTGGTTAAACTACGAAGACTTGTGTATCGATCTAAACTTGGACCTTCCCAAGTGGTTTAAGATACCAAAATTTGACATTTTTTGATGAATTGGGAACCCTTTAGCTCATTTAAGGGCGTATTGCGACCAGCTCGTAGGAGTTGGAAAAAATGAAGCATTGTTGATGTGACTCTTTAGTCGAAGTTGGGGAGGCCTTGGAATGGTTCGCCTCTTAAGACATGAAGCAGTGGTCTAGTTGGAATGCTTTAGCTAAAGATTTTATTGAGATATTTGCTTATAATGTAAAGATCATTCCAGATCGATAATCTTTGGAAAATATTAGGCAAAAATCCACCGAAATCTACCGTGAATATGCATACAGGTGGAGAAAAGAGGCTGCCAGAGTTTAGCCTCACATGCATGAAAAGGAGATCACTGAAGTATTTGTGCGCATCCAAGAGTCAGAATACTATGATAGAATGATGTTGCTCATTGGAGAAAAAATTGTTGAGATAGTCAAAGTAGGTGACACTATCGAAGATGGTCTTAAGACCGGAAAGATTGCCCATGTGGCATCCCAAGCTATATCTTTCGGACTATTGAGGAAGAAAAGAGAGGATGTGTCCTTTATTTCTCATGCGTCTGATGGAAAGAAAAAAAGATCGGTCGGGTTTTGCTCTAGAATATCTTCACCCAAAGTCTATCCCCCAGCTCTACAAAATCCCTACCCAATCTTCTATGTCCAACTAGATTTCCAAACTCCCCCTCCTAATCTCCCAGCTCCACATTACCAAAATACCCCTCCAAACTACCAAACTGCGCAATCAAATTACCAAATCAACCATACCAAAAATTCGAAACACCACCTCCCTACCAAAATCCATAAAATTTCCGCCAGGTACCTCCACCTCTACAAAATAACTATGACCTTTCTCGTCCAAACTTTGAAAGGAAATCTCCCAGAATTTTCACTCCTTTCATTGATAGTCGAACAAGGTTGTTCGAAAGATTGTATGTTGCTGGCATGATTCATCCTATTGAACCTAAACCTGTCAACACAAACTCTAAATTCTTTAGAGATGATCAGATATGTGTGTACCACTCCAATAGTGCAGGACATACCATCGAAGTTTGCATCAACATGAAGCATAAAATTAAATACTTAATTGATCACAAGGTGGTCACCCTTCAAACTGCCTCTCCTAATGTGCACAGTAATCCTCTACCAAATCATTGAGGAGATACTATTAATATTATTGAAATAGAAGAGGATTGGGGTGCAACTAAGATGATAGTCCCATCAAATCTTGAAAATCTTGAGAAGGTTGTATCCTCTCTAAGCATAAGCAAGAATCCCGAGTTTGTGATAATAACACCCTATCAAGATTTTATTTTGGGACCAAAGAAGGGCCTTAATAAGAAAGAATTTGTGATAATGACACCTCATCAAGCTTTTACTTCAGTGCCAAAGGAAGGCCTTACCAAGAAAGAGTTTGTGATTGAGACTGCTACCGCCCATCGTATGATTAGATCTGGTAGATGTAATTGTCTCAACGAGGCAACAAGAAAGACCACCAAAAAAAGGCCAATCAGTGAAGCTGAAGCCAAGGAGTTTTGGCAAAGAATGCAACCTAAAAAGTATTCCATTATGAAACATTTGGATAAGACGCCTACTCAAATTTCTGTGTGGGCATTATTGATGAGTTCACAACAACATAGGAAAGCTTTGTTAAAGACTTCGAATGATACTCACATACCGGTGGGGACAAACAGTGAAAATCTTGCGGCCATGGTAAGCAAAGTCATCGAAATCCATCGTGTTAGTTATAGCGATGAAGAGTTTCCTTGTGAAGGGGTGATGCATAACAAAGCCTTGCACATCACATTCAAGTGTTGGGACAAGATTGTGAATCGTGTTCTTATAAATGATAGATTTGGCCTTAATATTTGCCCGTTGTCAACTGTAAAGCAACTAAATTTTGATCCTGGGAAGATTCGTTAGAACCAAGTCAATGTGAGAGCCTTCAACGGGGGTCAAAGAGAAACATTGGGCGATGTTAGTTTGGGTATTGAAGTAGGACCTGCATATTTCACTGTCGAGTTCCAGGTGATGGACATCACCACTAGCTATAATCTTTTACTCGGAAGACCTTGGATCCATATGGCTGGGGCCTTTCCCTATACCCTCCACCGGTTGATGAAGTTTGTGTGGGACAATCACGAAGTAGTCATTCATGGTGAAAAAGACATTTGAATGACTATGCACTAATAGTCGAAAATGTGACTAGAGGTTTTGACTTTTATACAGTAGAGATAGTGAATGCTACCGGTGATGATTTGGCTTTACATCCTTCTATGCCTTTTGTTTATAAGATGATAGCCATATTGATGTTGAGAAGTGGATTTGAACCTGGTTTAGGTTTGGGAAAATATTGGCAAGGTATCGCTGAGCCTATCTAAATTTTCACAAAAGGTTCAAGGTTTGGCTTGGGATACATCCCAATAGCAAATGATGAGATGGAAGCTTCGGGTAACAAGGTGGTTGACTGGGAATTAGCAAAACCGGTACCTCACTTGTACTAATCTTTTCCTTTGCGAGAAAATACCAATGATGATAGTCTCGTAAAGGGAATTGAGAATCTTTTTGAAGAATTTGATGTTGTACTTGAGGACATAATCAAGACATATAGCATTCAAGATGCCAAACCAGAGGAACGAGTTCCCAATTGGACATCTACACAACTCCTGGTTACTCGCTCGTCTTGGCAGACAAATACATATCTATTTTGCTTATTTCTAAAATCGGTAGTGATCTGAATGAGGCTTGAGACCCACCCTTTATGTTGTTTTACCTCTTTAAGCTTTAATTTCCCTCGTGATATTTCAAAAGGCAAATTGACCTATGGTCATGGCCAAAGTTTGTACTTTCTTTTAATATAAATGAAAGCCTCATATATTGCTTAAATCTAGTTATTTACAACTTACTAATATTTTTATCTGACATGACTTATTTATGATTTCAGTAAAAATAACTTAAAACCTGCCAATATCATGTCATCTCATAAGCTGAGTGAGCAAAATGAGATAGATGAGAATGAGATCGAAAAATATGATGAAAAGACCATGGTTCCAGAACACCTCGCCTAAGAATTGAAATAGTTTGAGAATCAAGAGAAGTCAAACTTAGAGGAGACTGAGACCGTGAACCTGGGAGACGAAGAAATTGTTAAAGAAACCAGGATCAGTGTCCATCTCATAGAAACTTAGAAAGAAGATATCATCAGTTTTCTTAAGCAGTACATCGATGTATTGATTGGTCCTACGATGATATGCCCGTATTGAGCACAAATATTGTTTCTCACAAGTTGCCGATCAATCCAGAATTCAGTCCGATAAAGCAAAAAAGTCAGAAGTTCAAGCCAGAATTGAGTTTGAGAATCAAAGAAGAAGTTACCAAACAGATTCAAGAAAAAGTTGTGGAGGTTACTAAGTATCCAACTTGGTTAGCAAAGATTGTTACAGTGCCTAATACATATGATAAAAATAGAATATGTGTTGCTTAAAGAGATCTCAATAAAGCCAGTCCCAAAGACAATTTTCCATTGCCGAATATCCAAATTTTCATCGACAACTTTTCTAAGCATGAAGCACAATCATTTATGGACTGCTTTACGGGTTATCATTAGATTTTGATGGATGAAAAAAGTGCTGAAAAGACAAGTTTAATTACACCTTGGGGTGTTTATCATGACCTGGTAATGCTATTTGGTCTTAAGAATGCTAGAGATATATACATGAGAGCCATGACAAATATCTTTCATTACATGATCCATAACGATATTGAAGTGTATGTGGATGACATAATTATCAACTCCTGCGAGAGTTCAGATCACTTGACCTATTTGAGAAAGTTCTTTGATCTGTTGCGTCAATACAACTTGAAGTTGAATCCTGCTAAATGTGCTTTTAGAGTAACAACTGGTAAATTATTGGGTTTCATAGTCAGTAGAAGAGGCATTGAGCTTGATCCTACCAAAGTCAAGGCGATTCAGGATTTACCCCCTCCGAAGACTAAGAAAGAAGTTATGAGTTTCCTTGGAAGATTGAACTACATCAGTCAATTTATAGCTCAATCCACTATGGTTTGCGAGCCTATCTTTAAGTTGTTTAAAAAATAGGCCGAAGAATGTTGAGCTTTTGTTATATAAAAAATTATTTGACAAATCCACCATGTCAAAAAGCTTTTGTTACTATAAAAGATTATTTGACAAATCCACCAGTATTGGTATCTCCACGAGAAGGAAGTTCATTGTTACTATACTTGTCTATCTCAGAGAATGCATTCGGTGTACATTAGGACAACATGATGAAATAGAAAAGAAGGAACATGCGATATACTATCTTAGCAAGAAATTTACTCCATATGAGACTTGGTACACTCTATTGGAAAGAACATGTTGTGCTTTGACTTGGATCACCCAAAAGTTGTGACATTATTTGTTTTCATATACTATATATCTTATTTTCAAGATGGATCCATTGAAGTATATTTTCCAGAAAGCTATGCCGACAGGAAAACTGGTGAATGGCAGATGCTTCTGAGTGAGTTTGACATTGTGTGTGTTACTCAAAAAGCGGTAAAGGGACAAGCATTGGTTGATCATCTTGCAGAAAATCCAATTGATGAATAATATGAACCGCTCAACACATACTTCCCTGACGAAGATGTATTGTTCGTAGAAGAAAGCATTTCTGAGTCATACCCTGGTTGGAGATTATTCTTTGATGGAGCGGTGAATTATAATATAGCTGGAATTGGAGCGGTTCCAATATCGGAATGTGTTCAACATTATACCATGGCGGCTAAACTTCGATTTCATTGAACCAATAATATGGAGGAGTACGAAGCTTGAATTCTTGGCATAATGTTAGCTATTGACATGAAAGTCCAAGAGTTGTTGGTAATGGTAGATTCGTACTTGTTAATCTACAAGGTTCAAGAGGAATGGGTCGTGAGGAATCCAAAAATTGTACCATATGTACAAATGGTGCAAAGTTTGTGCAAATGATTTCGAAAGATGGAGTTTATGCACACTCCAAGGTTGCAAAATGAATTTGTTGACGCTCTTGCCACTATTTCCTCTATGATCAAGCATCCAGATCAGAATTACATTAATCCTTTAGAGATAGATTTAAAGGAACAACCCGTTCATTGCTCGCACGTCAAAGCAGAACCAGACGTAAAGCCTTGGTATTATGATATAAAGAAGTACCTGGAGACTGGAATTTATCCAGAAGATGCAACATCCAATCAAAAGAAGGCAATACGTCGATTGGATAAGAATTTCTTTCCGAGTGGGAAATCCTTAAAGGAGGACTCCAGATTTGGGACTCTTTAGGTATGTAGATTCCATGGAAGCTACAAGTTTTTTTAGGAACTACATGTTGTTGTCTGTGGACCTCATATAAACGGGCTTACCTTGGCAAAGAAGATCCTTCGAGCTTGTTATTTTTTGATGACTATGGAGCACTATTGTTGTATATTTGTGCAAAAGTGTCATAAATGTCAAGTACATGGTGATTTGATTTGAGTACCCCCTCAAGAACTTAACGCTATGTCACCTTGGCCATTCGTGGCCTGGAGGATGAATGTCATTGGCCCAATTGATCCAGCCGCCTCTAATGGACATAGATTTATTTTGGTTGCCATTGATTACTTCACCAAGTGGGTGGAAGCAAATTCTTATAAATCTGTGACAAAGAAGGTAGTAGTTGATTTCGTTCGTAACAACTTGATATGTCGATGTGGACTACCTGATTCCATTATCACAGACAATGGTGAAAACCTCAACAATAATTTGATGAAGAAGATATGTGAGCAATTCAACATTACTCACCGAAACTCGACTTCTTATCGTCCTCCAATGAATGGAGCCATAGAAACTGCCAATAAGAACATCATAAAGATTTTGAGAAAAATTATTGATAATCACAAAGGTTGGCATGAAATGTTACCATATGCTTTGTTAGGATACCGAACAGCCGTTATACATCAATTAGAGAAACTCCATACTTGCTAGTATATGGTACAGAAGCAGTGATATATGTTGAAGTTGAAATACCTTCATTGAGGATTATTCAAGAAGCCGGACTGAGCAATGCTGATTGGATTGAACATTTAGCCTTAATTGATGAAAAGAGGATGATTGTTATTTGTCATGACCAATTATATCAACAGAGAATGATTCATGATTTCAACAAAAAAGTGACATCTCGAACATTGAAAGAAGGACAATTGGTCCTCAAACACATCTTCCCCCATTAAGATGGATAAGGGGAAATTTGCACCAAATTGGCAAGGACCGTACATGGTTCGTAAAGTGTTATCTGGAGGTTCCTTGATCCTGTCAGAGATGGATGAACATGAGTGGCCAAAACCAATCAACTCAGATGCTGTCAAAAGATACTATGTTCGAAGATCAATTTTTCTCTCATTAATTTCCTTGTAATCGCATTATTTGCTTGTAATTGCTTATGTCAAGCTTTTATATCATATTGAACTACGTGTAACCTGAATTCTCAAAAATGAGATACGTAGGCAGACTATGTCGACCTCGGTCATTTTCTTATTAAAATTTTCTTATTCCCAAAAAAGGAACTACGTTTGACCTGATTCCTGCCTCAACGGGATATGTTGGCGCCATAACGGCTCGGTCATACACCCCATAAAAATTCCATTTCCCTTTATAACGGAAACTGGGGCAGAATTTTTGAGAAGAGCTCAAAAATTCTAAAGATCATTCGTCAGCAAGACAAGATTGACCATGCATTAATAAAAGGCAAATGGGGCAGAATTTTTCTACAAGTCTTCCTACCAAAGACTTGAGAAATACCAGGACATTTCACTGGGGCAGAATTTTTGAGAAGATCTCAAAAATTCTATCAAGTAGTATCAAAAGTTCAAAGTTTACGACAAGTAATCTTCAGCATGATCTCAAAGTCAAACTTCATATTTCCCCAGCTTAAAAGGACTTTTTGGAATATATCGGAACTTGAACTGATGTGTTCATTTAAGCTTTAATGTGACATGACACTTGGGAGTGAACCTCATCAAATTACTTTTCAAAAATCTAGTTTTCTTAAAACATTATACATTTATCAAATATTTTGTACAAAATATAAATCTATCTTATGTCTACCAAGAACCGGGAAGCTAGAAGCAATCAACCAAAGATAGCAAGAGGAAGAGCAAGCAATCAAAGAAGTCAACACAATTAGTTCATTTAAAACTAATAAATTTTCTGTGGATGTAGGTTATCAAGGATATCAACAGATCATCATATTCAGCAAATATGGAAATGTCCGAAGAGCAAAAGTACCCAAGACTGACATTTTCTTTATGCGGTAAAAGACGTTGATATTCCTGCGACAAAAAGTGATTAACTTAGTATTTTGAATAACAATTTCTTGTTCATATTTCTCAACAACATAGTAGCCACAAAGAATATACAAGTGGTAAAGAAAAGTAGGTAAAATCATCAAGAGGATGACACTTTAAGATGTAAAAATGACTATAATAACGTTATATTGTATTTTACAACGTCAAAAACGTCTGAAGGGCATACGTAAGACACATCAAATATCAAAGAGAATTTAAAGTGCTTGCCAAGAATATCTATTATCACGTTAAAGTCGGAAGAGGCTAACATTGAAGGATATTTGTAAGTCACATCAATACCAGATATGGTGATGTGCATTGTACGACAGGATGCCATCCATATTATATTATCAGAGGTGATAATATCATTGCCGAGAAGGCCATACATATTGATTATTATCCTTATTATATTATCAGAGGTGATAATATCATTGCCGAGAAGGCCATACATATTTTATTATCAAAGGTGATAATATCATTGTCGAGAAAGCCATCGACATTATATTTTCAAAGGTGAATATATCATTTCCGAGAGGGCCATCAACATTATTGTAACAACCCTAAAAAAATGAATAAGATAAGAAATGCTAATGTGTCAAGAATGCCTACGATTAGACTAGGGTTCGCATGGATTGATGCGCGTAGAACCAGACCTCGGAACCCTTCCTACAGCCAAGCCAACTAACTTGGGGAGTTAGTTGAGCTTGGAAAGGTTGGGACCAACCATGTAGGGCTCTCGAATACGAAGATTTACTCGAAGGAGTCTTTACCGGACTTAAAAAGAGGAAATCTTAGGTTTGAAGGGTCTAGGGGTAAAATGGTCTTTTTCCTGGCTAAGGGTAGTATCGTAATTACCCTAAATATATATTTAATTATTTATTTAATAAGGTGGAGGGGCAAATTGGGGAGAGAGAGCCGAATTTGAGCTCTAGAAGTTAAGTCTTGTTCCACCCGGGTCGAACCTAGGTGGGAGCAATGATTTAATGTAACTTTTTTATGGGTGAATTAATTTAATAAATTAACAATTAATAGCTGATTTAAAAATAAAAATCAGATTTTATTATTAAGTATTATTTATTTATTAATTAATGTTTTTTTAAATTGACTAAGTCTTGCCAACTATCCTAGTTTTAAGAGACACTATCTCACACAAACTCTCTCTCTCTCACGCCTGATTCTCTCTATCTCTCTCGTTCATTCTGTTTTTCTTGGCTGCAAAAACAGAAGATAAAAACATTAGAAAACAATCAAAAGTTCTCTACACAAAAAGAACTTACAAAAAAAAAAAATACAACAAGCTAGCTAACTTAAGAAACGAAAACTTTGCATCATCTTCTCGACGGGATTGTGTTGAAGGTTTAGGGGAGGATTTGGGCAGCACTTGAAAGGTGTGGAAAGCTACAACAAGGTATGGGTTTTCTCTCTTGGAATCCTTTCTCCAAGAGGAATTTCTTTCTACAAAATTCAACGTATGAAACTAGGGCTGTCCCCTTGAATGTTGAACTCCTTGTCCCTAGTCTCCTTCCGATTTCAATCTAAATTAGGTTAGAAATCATGTTGTTGGTATGGTTTCTGGTAGCTAAGTGTGAAATATGATGTTCTTTGTGATTTTGTGTTTAGAAATAGCAAGCATGTTCAATGATGTCAATCGAAAATGATGTGGTGCAATATGTAAATGTTTGTTGTTGTTGCTATCCGTTTTGAAGTCTTAAAATGGTCAGTTTGATGGCTGAAATTAACGTGCATAAAATGTGTAATTCGTGATGTTCATATGAGGTGTATGTGACTGATTTTAGGTGGAAAGTTGCAGCCAAAAACGACAATGAATCTACACCTAAGAATGTGTTAAACGAATCCATGAAATACACCCCCAAAAGTGTTAAACGATCCACCAATTTTCCTAAGTTTTCAAGTGGAAATATTGGTGAAAATAAGCTAATAAAATGACTAATTTTCCAGCAGCAACTACAAGTTTCATTTAGGCTAAAGTGTAGAGGGGAAAGCTGGAAATTTAATTGGTTTTAAAGGGGTGAGGTCACCAGGATTCGAATCTGTGAACTCACCCGTATAGCACCTTAATTTCGCAAGAAAAAGAAAAGGGGTTGGGGGGATTCGAAATGGGGTCTACTGGCTGAGAAAGGAGAGAGCAACAATTTAAATAAATAAAATGGGAGACGTGGGAATCGAACCCACGACCTCCAGGCAGCGAATGAAGTGAAATAAATTAAAAGAAAGGAAATGTGAGGCGTGGGAATCGAACCCACGACCTCAAGGCTGGAAAGGAGAAGGGCGAAATAAATAAGAAAATAAAGTGAGGCTGTGGGGGATCGATCCCACAACCTCACTGCCAAACGCCTAGCTAAGTCAATTTTAATTAAAAATAAAATAAGGAGGCTGTGGGGGTTCGAACCCACAACCTCACAGCCCTAGCGAAATTAAAGAATAAATAAGGAGAGGCTGTGGGGGTTTGATCCCACAACCTCATAGTCTATACGAAATTGGACAAGGGGAATTAAATAAAAAAATAAAAAGGGGTTGTGGGGGTTTGATCCCACAACCCTTCGGCCAAATAAGAGGAGAATCTAAGGAGAAAAATAAAGATAGAATGTTGATGTTGGGGCTCGATCTAGGGTCCCAATATCATGAAGACTAAAAATAAAGTCAAGGAAAAATGTAAGTATTGTCCAAGGGGTTCGACTTGGGTTCCCTTGCCCAAATTTCCGTATTGATACATAAGTCATACGTGAATTAAATGTTCAAGAATAATGCCACCTACTTAGATCGAAATCAAGATCTTGGCATACATACAAGATACATAAGTCTTGTACTACATAATCTTAGGAAGATATGAGTCACTTAACGAACTATGAAGGAAGCCTCATGGCTTATATGTATAGACCCACAAGTATAGCATACGTTTAAAAATAAGTGAACCTAAGATGTATGAAATGAAATGAAGAATCCCTAGAACGGTTATGTAAGAGTATGAAACACACAAATGGTCAAGTACATTGACATATGATGAAATGAACATTCACGTAAAATGGGGTGAGTAATTATGAAGAGCAATGGTGCTAATGTTAATGAATGTGGTGATAACATGATATGAGGCTAACGTAAAAGATGAGAACAATCTCAAATGAGCCTAAGTAAATGTTACCAAAACGTACTCACCTATGAGAGTGTAAAGTTAATGAAGAGACCAGTCTCCATGAACACTCTAATGAAAGTATTGAGGTTAACACACTTAATACTAATGATGAGATGATAAATCATCTATTGAGCTATGATGTCCTCATACTAAAAGCCAGCTTCCATATCTTGTAGACCTCTTCCATAAACTCTTTAGGATCTTCAACAACTTTGTAAACAAAGAACATATGAGGGCTCATTCTTGTGAAGTCTCTCAACATTGAAGCCATGGTGTTCACATTAGGGTTCATAAGGGGCCCAACATCTCTATTGCTAGAGCCGTCATAGCTTGGGCTTGAGTTGTCATGGCTTGAGCTTGAGCCATTATAGCTCGAGTCAGTGTTTGGGGAGCCGACCTTATCTCCATATTTGTCATAGCTCCCTCATCATTAAGAGATTGAGGAACTTGAGGCTCTTTAGGACCTTGGGGAGGGACTCTCTCTTTCACAATCTCCTCTTCCATCCTTCTTGGGTTCACCCTTCTTGTATTTATATCCTATATACACAAGAGACGGGTTAGGAAAAGAACTTCTAGAGTTAAAACTCTAAGGCACGACTAAATACTAATGCAATAAGTGAGATTTCCTGAACATCTTATAGCCTCTCATTTATAAATGTGGACGCTTCACAATCATAAGCAAGACTCTAGTAGACATGGCTTATGAGACATCATCCTAGAATCATTCTAAACCTTGTGCTTTGATTACAAAGTTTGTCATGACCCAGGGGTACCCCCTAGATGTAACATGACATAACTGACTTTGAAGGGGTATTATACAAGCCCTTAGCATAATCATACGCATAAGAAATAGAAATAATGCAAAATTAAAACCTTTTACAATCAGTCTTTTCATAAAAGTAAAAATAGAAGTCTATACATTGGGTCTATAAGCCATCTAATACAATTAAGAATCTCAATAGGGTCACAACTCTTTATAATAAAGTCTCAAAATAGAACATACGAAAGGAAACTAGAAAGAATAACTATTGTTCTCGAACCATGAAACTCACCAAGGCAAGGAGAGAACCAATTCAAGCCTTCAACCAAAGAGAAGCAACTTCAATAAACCGGACTTGCACTTTGTGGGAAAAGGTAGAAAATATGGGTTAGCACAAAAATGTACCAAGTATGGAAGCCATGCATAAAAATCCTTAAAACATGCAAAAAGGGATAATTTATTTGAAATCATGCACTTATACATTTTTAAGAGTCATCATGCACAATAGTGTAAATACAGAAGTCAAACCAACTCATAAGTAACACTAAGCCATACTTATGCAATACATAGACAAGATCCCATAATCCTATTGAAGCTAAGTATCACTTTTAGGCCACACTCATCATACATTTTAAAAATTTGTCCTCATCCATGATCAATACTCATCAAGGAAACATTCATGTTCATTAACTTGAAACAAGTAAAGTCACTCTTAACAAGAATACATATCAGACATGCATAATTCACAAGTCTTCATAGCATAAAACAACCTCACCACAACCACTATTGAAGCCTGCTTATGCAATGCATAAATGGAGTCCCATACGCCCACTCATACTAAGTAGTACCTCTCAAGAAGTCATAATTATAGTTTATGCTATTGTTCTTGCCATAATTCATATTCTTATCATGTAGGGAAAGATATCTTTAACCGACATAGACCATGTGAGCTACATGGAATCCGGTGTCTTATCCCCCACACCGAAAATAAGTGTCCTACTTTCCTAAGGTAGAACTCATATACTAGATTTTAAGTGGATCCACTAGCTAAAGACCTATGTGGGCACATAGTTATGGGGTTGGGAGATTGCTACTAGAAACCCAGACTTACTAATGTGAAGGTTTCCATCTCATGAGATAACTATCTTGGGAACCCGAACTAACTAGCATAAAGAAACTCATCTCATATTCATATCTACTCGGTGGTAAGCATGATTCCCTTTAAAACTCATGTTAAGTCTTTACTTAAGTTCATGTTCATGAAAGTATGTACTAGGCACTCAAACCAACATGGTATCATAATAGCTCATGGATTCATTAGGTGAGAATGCCCTTTAAACCATAGAATCATCAATATGTGAGTAAACCATTCACATTTCATCAACAAAGACCCATATACAATTGAGAAACATGGTAGTTTCATGGGTTCTTGGGAATACATCAAAAAACCCATAGGAAATAATCAATACATGCTTATAAAAACATAATTCAACCATTAGAATAAAGTTTGAAAGGAACCTATGACTTTTGAGTAAAAACCTAACGATGGAGGATTTCTATCTTTCTTTTGAAATTGGATTTTGAAGGAACTCCATGGATTCAAGGTGTCCACAAATGAACAATATCATACCTTAACAACACAGACCAATGTTAAGCTTCAATGGAGTAATTTAACCTTGACCTTGATGAGAGGAGGTTTTGGTTTTCTTTTTGGATTTTAGAAAAATGAAATAAATGGGTATTATTTGGGGGGAAATAATTCTATAGAGGTTTCAAATATAGGCAAAACGACATAGTATAGGAATTAATTAATTAGGAAAAGACATAACTACCCCTGAGTTAACTATCAGCTGCCACCGACCTACCAAATGACGGACCTAGTAGACGGTCTGTGGATGGACCTACGGTCCTTCATGGTGAACCGTGGTTGGTGGTCAGAGATTTTGGCCTTAACCAACACCCACTAGACCACGGGCGGTGAACCTACCTATGGTTCGTAGGTCCAACCGTGGTCCATACTTGGACAGTTCATAAGGCACCTATCCTTGGACCCACCTACGATCTGTGGCCCATACCACGGTCTGTGGTTGGACCTAGTGGATGGCACCTCAAAGTTATGAAATGTCGATTTATTACCCTTCTATGGATACAGGGTGTTACAAATGAAGAAAAAGAAATCCACTATATTATTGATGATGTTGTATGATATTTATCGTACTTTGACTAAATTTAGAGAAGGGGAAGACATTTTTTTAAGGTTGTAGCATGCTATTGCAAATGTGGTTTCTAGAGCACTTCATCCAACTACACCACCCATATTTTAAAAGATTACAAACCACTAGAACAAATTATTGACGTAAGGTTAGATAAATCTCACCATAATCTAATTCGAATCGGAAGATATCACATCGAATTTGAATTTTTAGAGGTATGTTTTCCTCTCATTTTTATCTCCTCCATTCTTTCCTATCAATCTCTCATCTCCCGCTAAAACAACTATTTGAATTCAATCCTTTGTTTTTGCTATAAATAAATGATATTGATTCCATTTAGAAGAGGACTGGAGACGGAAAAAAACAGAGGGGAAAATCATAGTGGAAATGTTACACCCCTAAAAACAAACTAGGTCAAACGTCCAAGATGTCAGGAAACTAGTTGAAGTTTAACTAGTGTGTCGTAGTGTATTGTAATGGAGTTTTGGGGGATGGTTTGAAGGTAAAATTGAGTATTGATGGTTCCTATACATAGACTAACATGTATATGGTCTAAACGTTTGAGAACGAATCCCCGTGGACCATCCTAAGGGTCCCCAAGGAGGACCCAAACATGGACAAGCAAGCTGCCGTGCCAGAGAAGGGAAAATTTTGCCCTGCGACGAGGGGACATCACGAACTATTTTGTCACAAAATTAACCAGAACCAAGAATTGAAAATGCCTCCGCGACGCGCAGAAACCTCCCATAGTTGGTCGCGTCATTTTTTAGTCAAATTTGAATTGGTTAAAATGTCCATTAAGTACAGGGGTCTTTTGGGTAATTTGGGGACGACTTATTGACGGTTATTAAGTCTTTTTACACCCCTAAACTCACCAATCAAAGAAAAACCGTCAACTCAAAACAAAACATCTCCATTCCTTTTCTCCAAAAACCTCCATTGATGAAGGTTTGAAGCTCCAAGGAAGAATACTGATTTTCCAAGCTTTTTCACCATCAATTTCATGGTCTAATCTTCTATGTTGAGGTATAGTTTTCATCCTTGAATCTCTTTTCTTCAAGGAGTCAATCTTCAAAGTGTTTTTTCAAGAATCTCAAGAGATGAACTTCTAAATTGAAATCTAGCCAAGGGTTCTTTCATGAAATGATTTGAAACAATATTTTACGATATAATCAATGTTAATTGAATGATTTTAGATCAAATTCCTTATGAACCCATGCACCAAGCAATCCTAGTTTTACTATATTACGGGTGATTTTATAATGTCTCTATACCATTGAATTCTTGTATAGTTTACTATAGGTTATTGAATTATGAAAGAATCATGTTAGAAATATGTGTAGGTTGTCCTAAATTCATGAAATTCATATTGTATTATCTTGGTTCATTGTATATTGTAATTATTGGATTTAATTGGTGACTATGGCTACTGGTAAGAGCCTTGGTTTATTGAATTGGTTGAATTTGCTATGGATTGGAATTTTAGAGATTGAATTGGTGGTATGTTGACCTAACTCTTACTATATTGTGTACTATAGGTGTTTCAGTTGTGATGTTTGGTATGGTCCACTTATTGTGGCGGTGCTTATGTGTTTTACTTGTGAATAATGTGGCCTCGTCGGCATTACTTTATGAATTGCGAAACAATATGGCCTTGTCAGCATTACTTTATGAATTATGATATTATTATGTTATAACTTGAATATGTGAAGTATCGTGAAGGTCTATATGACTTATGTGTATATGTGAGGACAAAGTATGTGTGCTTCTAATTGAATATAGGTGACCATGATTGGCTATAGTAATGTCTTCATGTGTGTATACTTGAAGTTGAAATATGATGTTTCCTAATTGATTATAGGAGACTTGTGATGGATTATATTGATGTTCTATAGTAGTGTGTAGGGTGGCTTTTAAGTATGCTTAGTTTACCCTATATGCTACTTGAATGATATTATACATGTGTTAAGATGATAATTAAGTGTGTCTTGTTTTGGTAGACCTATGTCCCTTAATTGATACTGAACAATGTAAATATGACTCTTGACTTAGTAGGTTAAAGCACCTTCGTCATGAATGTATATGAATAAATGGAATATGATGTTGAATAAGGTTAAGAAGGTCATTTATGCGAACCTTCTAAAAAGAAGGCTATGATATCCTTGAAGTCGAAAGCTGTAATGGTATCCTTTTTGTGTGAACGGTGGACCTAGGGATGGTTGGCTGGAACGATTAAAAATTAAATATTTCAATTAATATCCTCTTTTCTTATAAATTAAAAATTATTCTCTTTATAATTATTTTCTCAAATTAATCATTTTCTAAAAAATAGTCAAAATATATTTAACGTATGTCGTTGGATAACCGTGTGTTAGCGGCTACTTTAAGTGCTAATACCTCCTTAAAGTAGAAATAAGAACCTTTTACCGATTTTCTCTAAATTTTTAAAGTTTTATTTGTTAAAATCTTTTTAAATTAAGTTTTCTTAATTTCTTTGAAAAATTAAGTGGCGGCTTTTTCTAAGTAATTTTCTTAAAATATTTTTATACTTAGAACGTTTTCAAAAGTGATTTTTCTAAAGATAGTAAAATTACGGCATAACAAAAATGGCGACTCCGCTGGAGATTAATAGTTTCTAACTATAACAGACTTAGGTTAATTATTAAGGTTTTTAGCATATGATTACTTGTTTGCTTTATTTTTCATGCTTATGTGATATAAACTGTTTATTTTGTTGTTGTTTATGCAAAATGTTCATTTGTTACTGTTTCATATAAATTGTGTATTTGTTACTTTTTTATAAATTGTCATTCCATTCATACTTCCTCCAATTCTGGAAAATTCACGCAATCACACGTACGCGCGAGGTGTGTTTTGCGCATCCACAAATTTCTTTCAAAATCCCAATAGTTAGGAGAGTTGACATATGCGCGGGGTGTCCAAATCTTTATCCACATGACCACGTAGCCTCCTCACTCGAGTTGTCCACTGGGGAACATTTGTGTCTAGTAAGCCAAATCATAGAAAACATAAGATAAAGCTAAATCACCCATCAATTTAATTCATGCATGCATATACCATAGGTGGATCTATTGTCACACCCGGAGAGTACACCACATATGAGACCGGCGTCGTTAACCTCTCAGAGATCGCAGACAAGCCTCTTCTTACCTTTCATCATAATCATACAGTTAAATTTAGCGGAAAATTAAAACTTTTACATTCTACTTGAAGTATACTTAGACTTCATATTTAACATTCATAAACTATACGATATTCTAAGAAATTGTCTCATATGTAATAAACCATCTAAAAGTTCAAATCTGGACTTAGCCAACAAATAGTCAATATGCCATATAGGCCTTAATACAAAAGAATCCAAAGAAAACGTGATGGAAATAGATAATCCTAATATCTACTAAAGTCTGCATAAGCTGGAAAATAAATGATAGCGTCCCGAACATGAGGACCTACGAAGACTTGGAGAAAGAGTTCCAAGCTTCTTCAAATCGACCTGCTTAAACTTAAATGGCCGGAACCTACAGTTGTAGTAATATAAAGTAATGGAGTTAGTATGCCACATGTACTAAGTAAGGGTACATGCACATAACACATAAGGACATGCATGAAAAAGGATCTTTTATCGTTTCATCAGATAAAATGCTAAGTCATGTGAAAGTCTTCAATGCACATACCATATAACATATACAAATTAAGGATTCCATCAACTTACAACATGATCATAATCAAGACATATTTTCATTGAGTCATATTAAGATTTCATATTCAATAGATCATATAAACATAACATACAAAACAGTTACCAATGATCTCATCCCCAACCTACAAGTGCAATGGTCATGTGAAACCCCATAACCCCACACAACTAAGTAGATAAGACAGGAGACCATAAGTAAAGCTTTGCTTCATGTAACATGTAACATAATAGTCATCACTTCATATAGAAATATAACACAGTAACATATTCATCATAATGACCAGCATCATATAAGAGTAACATCATGTATCATAATCATCATACCTTTCATGTTATCATATTATATAAGAACAATCTCCTAGGACTTCCCTTACAGTCAACTTGTGCAATGTCTAGGTAGAGTCCCATACCCCTACCTATACTAAGTAGACTCCTTAAGTCACCCTAGTCAACGTTCATTTACTTGTATTTCCTTTTACATGAGGGAACATTCGCCTAACCGACATAGACCATGTGAGCTAAACATGGAATCCGGTGTCTTCCCCACACCGAAAAGAGGTGGTCTACCGGCCAAAGTAGAACCTACATGACATAGCTTTCTAGGTGGATCCCCTAGCTAGTATCCTATGGTGGCAACATAGTTCAAGAATTAGGAGATGTATTAGAGACCCATAGTTACACATTACATGGCATCCTCAATCTCATGAGAATCATTGTGAACCTACCTTCCAACTAGGGAAGGGACACTTCCCATATCTAGTCCATCGGTGCTTAGCTTAAGTCCCTTTCTTGAAATAACCTTTAAGTTGTTTTTCATCATAAACTTATCATAGGTTATAGGAGATTTAACTCCTTGTATAGCATGATCATTAGCTCTTTTAGGATTAGATGAGAATTTCCTTTCATCGCAACCCTTCATATATTAGATTAACATAACATAGTCATCTTGTGTAAAGCATACAAGAGAATATCATAGCTTGCATTTCCGTGTTCTTATCATGATCTCACATTTAACATGTTCGTAGTCCAGCATATACACATAAAGACATCATACATACTTTCATAACATAACATCATGATTCATAGGCTAACATAAACATTGTAGAGTAATCACAACTTTAGAAGACTTACCTCTTGCTTCCAAGAACCTTGTTCATCTTACAATGTTCATAATCATAATTAGTGAAATACTCCATAACATAATCAAGAACAACTCATCAAATCATGTAAAAGATCAGTGCATAGCGTAGGAGAAGGGAAACGGGTCGTAAAAGGGTTCATTCAAACCTTAAATTCCAACCCTAACGTTTACACGTTATCAAATACCATAAACAGCCCATTCGAAACCATCACTTAGAGAAATATCATGTATCACACGTCATTCAAACATTATCAATCAAATACTCAACACTTCGTGTCAAATTAACCATAGAAAGCATTTACTTTTCATTGGAAATCATAAATTTAGGGTTAGGAAGAAAATCATTTTGTATAGTAAAAACCCTAGAATTGAAGTTCTTGAAAACTTATCTTGAAAGGACCTCTTGGGGAAAGGAATCCCAAGAGTGAAAGACCCATACCTTAGAGATGAATAATCCACGAAAATATGATTGGAAACTTCGAAACCTTCGTCTTCTTCCTTAAGCTTTTGTTTTCTTCAATGGAGTTTGAAAAAGAGAGCGTTCTTGAGAGATTGAGAGAATTTTCGTGTGATCTGATTTGGGACGTGTAAAAGTGGTCTAAAACTGACCTAAAATACATATATAGTCGTCCCAAAAGATACTCCATTTAAATGGGTCTTTTTAATAAGTTAAATACCCAAAATACCCCTCCTAAATTGACTAAAAATAGGAGAGCACTTGACTTAGCCAAATTCTGAAAATTTGCCAAGGGTTCTGGTTGACCATGATTTTTAATTAATTAATTAAGTTGCTAATTTAATTAATTAAGTGACCTAGGGTAATTACTAAGGTACCCCTAAGTCATTAGGAACATAACCAACCCCTTTGGACCATCCTAGGTTAGTTACTAGGATATTTCTTTAGTTAGTTACTCGGCTAGTGTCACCCGGTTTGGTCTTAGGATTTCGGGCACACTATTTAGTTTATTTTAGTTAATCCTAGGTTAGTTAGATAATTAGGTTAGTTAGTTAGAGCCTAGTATTGGTTAGGAAGCTAGGCCCCACATGGCTGGACCCGACGCGCGCCTACCTCCTAACCGCCCTAACTGAATTCGGTTGGGGCTTGGTCGCTTGGTATCTTGGCCGGTAGCACATGTGCTTGCACATGTGTTTCTGCGCACTTCTTGTCCGAAGGATCCTCACTATGTCCTTGGGCACTGCTTAATCTACATGATCATTTTAAATGATCATGTGCTATGGTGCCTAGGCTTGACACTTGGATGCCTCGTACCTACTGTGTGTAACTAAAGAAATTAAGAATTTTAGCTTAGGGTCTTCATTGCATGTACAATTCCTAACACCCTTAAGCCAATATTCTCTAACATGCCCAATATTACTCAATATTGGGCATTGGGATGCCTATGTACCCCAAAGACGTATTCTTAAAACCTAATAGACTCTTTACTAGACAAGTATATTTTTGGGAATGTTACATGGCACTTTCGGAGTGTTACATCTATCCTGGGTATCGATTCCACATTTAAGAAGTCCACCCTTGTGTCAACTAGTTTCACGACCCACCGACCAACGAGCATGTTTTGTGCAACATGATAATGATAGACGGAACCAAGCCTAATTTTCCATAGTGAGTTTGGAATTTATGTGTTTATTTTATTTTGTAGGATGGTTTCAGCCCCCTAAGTGCCTAAAATTAGGATGGTCGATGGTTTCCCACACAAATTGAGGGCATGCTGGGAAATTTTGAATACAAGTGAAAAACTAGGTATTACAAGAAGGTTGGGGTGCCTCCCTATGCTATTCAAGGTCAACCCGGACAAACACGTAATTAGAGCATTAATTTAGTTTTGGGATCCAGATTGTGTTGTATTCGCATTCAAAGACTTTGAAATGACACCTACATTGGAGGAAATCTGTTATATCACCATTTTAAAGTATCGGGGAAGAGGTCAAATTATTACACCCAGTCAATCCGGGAAGAAATTTCTTCGCTACTTAGGACTGAAAATGAAAATAAACTTTGATGCTTTGTATTGCTTATATGAAAGGTATGGATGCTCGAATAGTTACAAAGTCTTCATGAATGAATTCTCTTGCACTTATGTTCATTGGCAAGCTAGATGTCCTATCGCATTTGCTGTGGATTTACTAGGGTGTTTAGTTTTTCCACGAGAACATAACCATATTAGCACCTGCATATATTCTGTGGCTCGAGTACTTTTTGAAAGTATTTATGGCAAAGAACTCACTCTGGTTCCCACGATTTTAGTAGAAATATTTCGAGCTCTTGGGAAATGTAAGAGAGGGGAATAAAACTTCTTTGTAGGTTGCAATATTCTCTTACAAATGTGGGAAACGGAACATTATCACCAATGCACAAATATGGATAACATATGCTTTAGGAACGCAAATCATGTTAATAAGTTTTACGATAGGATGAAAAGGTTTGTGTTTCCGGTGGGTACTGATGACTGGTATGAATATCTAGCCTCCCGCACCAGTAACTAAATTCAGTGGAAATATCCATTAATCTCATGTTCCCTAGCCTATATAAGATGCAGGAGGTTTTACTATATCGAGTTTATTGGGTTGAAAGGTCTCCAGCCATATGCTCCGATGCGCGTGCTTCAATAGTTTGTTCAAGAACAAGTAATTCCTCTTCGAGCAAACATGAGGATTTCTAAAATTTCCTTTGGACCAAACTTCGAAGTCCCTAAAGCAGAGAGTTTCTACATGAATGGAATAATATTCTCACGATAGATATAGGAAATGGTCCAGAAAAAGAAATTATAGAATATCAGTTGTGTCTTCGAGAAGATCGCAATAACATAAGTCCAGAAGGTGAACAAAGTTTTGAGGATATTGGGACGACGATATGGATAAGACATTGTCATCTTGGAAGTAAAGTGGTCACTCTTGAAATGTGGACTCAAATGGAAAAAATAATGCAATATTTGGACAATACGGGAGTAGGGCCTAGCAACATGGGAGCGTTGTCTTTACTTCTTCCACCAGCGTGATTGATAACAACATTTAGGCAAAGCCTTAGTTTTGTTTATTCTCTCTTTGTTGTACTCTTTTGTCAGTATTTAATAAACCTTAGGGACTTTTTTTTCGAACTCGAGTTTTCACAATTAATGGCTTGAATTAATCTATCATAATAACGTTATGTTTGACGTTTAGGCCTACCTCTTGCACAAAAACGTCACAATCTAGGGCGCGATATAAATTGTTTGTGTGCTGCTTGATATAATTGCTTTGTGTTGTGATGTGTAATTTTGTCTAAGACAGAATTAATCCACTCTTGTTTCTTAAAACACCCTAAGAATGTATTAAACGCACAACAACAAAGTCCGTCCAAATTACTCTTGTTGCCCAAGTTTCTCAGAAATGTTTAAACGTTTTACTCTAAATATCTTCTTAATTTCCATTTGTCCGTCTCATGAAGGTTGACTTGCTAGAGTTCGAACTACGTTGGGCCGGAATTCCCTGTTGAGATATGTAGGCAACCTATTTAAGGCTCAGTTTCTATCTTTTAATTTTTTGTTCTCCCTTATTAATGAAGATTTTGAAGATCTCACTTACAAAATCTATGAGTAGAAGAAGTTAACAAGACTTTGTACAAGTTAACTTTCTTGATTTATTCAAATTAACTAACCAATAAATAAATAAATAAATCTTCCTATTTGAGCCCTCCATTTCACCCAAAATACATTCATGGATTAATCTGCTTAAAGAAAAATGACACTTGTATGTTTATTATTGTATCTTCTTATTTGTATTTCACATTATAAATAATAACTAACATAACTACCTTTGAGTTGTTATTTCATTTATCAGGTAACTAGAACTAATTTGTGTTGAGAAACTGGCTGAGCATCCGTACTTCACAAGATCTAAAGTCCCTAAAGATTCCTTCCCGGGCCAAAATCTATTGAAAGGAAAAGAAAAGATGATTTGAAATGGTGAGGACATTGGTTTGAATGAGATCACAGTAACTGACCCAATCATTTCTGAGCAGAATGACTTGATTGCTCAACTTGCACAACAAATTACTGAAATGAGGGCCGAGATGCATAATACTTTGGGATTGGCAAATTTGGATATCACTGCCATGACTCCTCCTCCAAAAAAATGAAAGACCTCCACTCCATTTCGGTACTCTTAGTCCAAACCCCGAACATTTCCCACACAATCCACCTACTATTCCAGTACAAAGCCTCCTACCGTCGAATTAAACACAACTAACTAATATCATGCGAGCTCTTCCTAACAAATTCCTCATCCTTCTCAAAGCCTAAATTCTAAAAACTCTTAAGCATTCTCTTCCATGTACCAAACTACTCCTCAAAACACTTCAAACCCACGTACTACTCAACCCCTCCCTCCAAAGGCCACTTTCCATATTCCAATCCTCACAGAACCAAATGTTCCCTACACTACATATCCCGAACCCGATCACTATGAGGAGAAGGAAAATGAGTGGAGGGTCAAAGAGGAAATGAATAAGCAGAACATGAAGGAAGAACTTTTGAAATCTATGAAAGAGTTTCATTACACTCCAGATGTTATGGGGCTAAACTACGAAGACTTGTGTATCGATCTAAACTTGGACCTTCCCAAGTGGTTTAAGATACCAAAATTTGACATTTTTTGATGAATTGGGAACCCTTTAGCTCATTTAAGGGCGTATTGCGACCAGCTCGTAGGAGTTGGAAAAAATGAAGCATTGTTGATGTGACTCTTTAGTCGAAGTTTGAATGGGGAGGCCTTGGAATGGTTCGCCTCTTAAGACATGAAGCAGTGGTCTAGTTGGAATGCTTTAGCTAAAGATTTTATTGAGATATTTGCTTATAATGTAAAGATCATTCCAGATCGATAATCTTTGGAAAATATTAGGCAAAAATCCACCGAAATCTACCGTGAATATGCATACAGGTGGAGAAAAGAGGCTGCCAGAGTTTAGCCTCACATGCATGAAAAGGAGATCACTGAAGTATTTGTGCGCATCCAAGAGTCAGAATACTATGATAGAATGATGTTGCTCATTGGAGAAAAAATTGTTGAGATAGTCAAAGTAGGTGACACTATCGAAGATGGTCTTAAGACCGGAAAGATTGCCCATGTGGCATCCCAAGCTATATCTTTCGGACTATTGAGGAAGAAAAGAGAGGATGTGTCCTTTATTTCTCATGCGTCTGATGGAAAGAAAAAAAGATCGGTCGGGTTTTGCTCTAGAATATCTTCACCCAAAGTCTATCCCCCAGCTCTACAAAATCCCTACCCAATCTTCTATGTCCAACTAGATTTCCAACCTCCCCCTCCTAATCTCCCAGCTCCACATTACCAAAATACCCCTCCAAACTACCAAACTGCGCAATCAAATTACCAAATCAACCATACCAAAAATTCGAAACACCACCTCCCTACCAAAATCCATAAAATTTCCGCCAGGTACCTCCACCTCTACAAAATAACTATGACCTTTCTCGTCCAAACTTTGAAAGGAAATCTCCCAGAATTTTCACTCCTTTCATTGATAGTCGAACAAGGTTGTTTGAAAGATTGTATGTTGCTGACATGATTCATCCTATTGAACCTAAACCTGTCAACACAAACTCTAAATTCTTTAGAGATGATCAGATATGTGTGTACCACTCCAATAGTGCAGGACATACCATCGAAGTTTGCATCAACATGAAGCATAAAATTAAATACTTAATTGATCACAAGGTGGTCACCCTTCAAACTGCCTCTCCTAATGTGCACAGTAATCCTCTACCAAATCATTGAGGAGATACTATTAATATTATTGAAATAGAAGAGGATTGGGGTGCAACTAAGATGATAGTCCCATCAAATCTTGAAAATCTTGAGAAGGTTGTATCCTCTCTAAGCATAAGCAAGAATCCCGAGTTTGTGATAATAACACCCTATCAAGATTTTATTTTGGGACCAAAGAAGGGCCTTAATAAGAAAGAATTTGTGATAATGACACCTCATCAAGCTTTTACTTCAGTGCCAAAGGAAGGCCTTACCAAGAAAGAGTTTGTGATTGAGACTGCTACCGCCCATCGTATGATTAGATCTGGTAGATGTAATTGTCTCAACGAGGCAACAAGAAAGACCACCAAAAAAAGGCCAATCAGTGAAGCTGAAGCCAAGGAGTTTTGGCAAAGAATGCAACCTAAAAAGTATTCCATTATGAAACATTTGGATAAGACGCCTACTCAAATTTCTG
>JABWTJ010000508.1:567721-600378 GCA_016801875.1 Solanum sitiens | reverse complement strand
TCCATTCATACTTCCTCCAATTCTGGAAAATTCACGCAATCACACGTACGCGCGAGGTGTGTTTTGCGCATCCACAAATTTCTTTCAAAATCCCAATAGTTAGGAGAGTTGACATATGCGCGGGGTGTCCAAATCTTTATCCACATGACCACGTAGCCTCCTCACTCGAGTTGTCCACTGGGGAACATTTGTGTCTAGTAAGCCAAATCATAGAAAACATAAGATAAAGCTAAATCACCCATCAATTTAATTCATGCATGCATATACCATAGGTGGATCTATTGTCACACCCGGAGAGTACACCACATATGAGACCGGCGTCGTTAACCTCTCAGAGATCGCATACAAGCCTCTTCTTACCTTTCATCATAATCATACAGTTAAATTTAGCGGAAAATTAAAACTTTTACATTCTACTTGAAGTATACTTAGACTTCATATTTAACATTCATAAACTATACGATATTCTAAGAAATTGTCTCATATGTAATAAACCATCTAAAAGTTCAAATCTGGACTTAGCCAACAAATAGTCAATATGCCATATAGGCCTTAATACAAATGAATCCAAAGAAAACGTGATGGAAATAGATAATCCTAATATCTACTAAAGTCTGCATAAACTGGAAAATAAATGATAGCGTCCCGAACATGAGGACCTACCAAGACTTGGAGAAAGAGTTCCAAGCTTCTTCAAATCGACCTGCTTAAACTTAAATGGCCGGAACCTACAGTTGTAGTAATATAAAGTAATGGAGTTAGTATGCCACATGTACTAAGTAAGGGTACATGCACATAACACATAAGGACATGCATGAAAAAGGATCTTTTATCGTTTCATCAGATAAAATGCTAAGTCATGTGAAAGTCTTCAATGCACATACCATATAACATATACAAATTAAGGATTCCATCAACTTACAACATGATCATAATCAAGACATATTTTCATTGAGTCATATTAAGATTTCATATTCAATAGATCATATAAACATAACATACAAAACAGTTACCAATGATCTCATCCCCAACCTACAAGTGCAATGGTCATGTGAAACCCCATAACCCCACACAACTAAGTAGATAAGACAGGAGACCATAAGTAAAGCTTTGCTTCATGTAACATGTAACATAATAGTCATCACTTCATATAGAAATATAACACAGTAACATATTCATCATAATGACCAGCATCATATAAGAGTAACATCATGTATCATAATCATCATACCTTTCATGTTATCATATTATATAAGAACAATCTCCTAGGACTTCCCTTACAGTCAACTTGTGCAATGTCTAGGTAGAGTCCCATACCCCTACCTATACTAAGTAGACTCCTTAAGTCACCCTAGTCAACGTTCATTTACTTGTATTTCCTTTTACATGAGGGAACATTCGCCTAACCGACATAGACCATGTGAGCTAAACATGGAATCCGGTGTCTTCCCCACACCGAAAAGAGGTGGTCTACCGGCCAAAGTAGAACCTACATGACATAGCTTTCTAGGTGGATCCCCTAGCTAGTATCCTATGGTGGCAACATAGTTCAAGAATTAGGAGATGTATTAGAGACCCATAGTTACACATTACATGGCATCCTCAATCTCATGAGAATCATTGTGAACCTACCTTCCAACTAGGGAAGGGACACTTCCCATATCTAGTCCATCGGTGCTTAGCTTAAGTCCCTTTCTTGAAATAACCTTTAAGTTGTTTTTCATCATAAACTTATCATAGGTTATAGGATATTTAACTCCTTGTATAGCATGATCATTAGCTCTTTTAGGATTACATGAGAATTTCCTTTCATCGCAACCCTTCATATGTTTGATTAACATAACATAGTCATCTTGTGTAAAGCATACAAGAGAATATCATAGCTTGCATTTCCGTGTTCTTATCATGATCTCACATTTAACATGTTCGTAGTCCAGCATATACACATAAAGACATCATACATACTTTCATAACATAACATCATGATTCATAGGCTAACATAAACATTGTAGAGTAATCACAACTTTAGAAGACTTACCTCTTGCTTCCAAGAACCTTGTTCATCTTACAATGTTCATAATCATAATTAGTGAAATACTCCATAACATAATCAAGAACAACTCATCAAATCATGTAAAAGATCAGTGCATAGCGTAGGAGAAGGGAAACGGGTCGTAAAAGGGTTCATTCAAACCTTAAATTCCAACCCTAACGTTTACACGTTATCAAATACCATAAACAGCCCATTCGAAACCATCACTTAGAGAAATATCATGTATCACACGTCATTCAAACATTATCAATCAAATACTCAACACTTCGTGTCAAATTAACCATAGAAAGCATTTACTTTTCATTGGAAATCATAAATTTAGGGTTAGGAAGAAAATCATTTTGTATAGTAAAAACCCTAGAATTGAAGTTCTTGAAAACTTATCTTGAAAGGACCTCTTGGGGAAAGGAATCCCAAGAGTGAAAGACCCATACCTTAGAGATGAATAATCCACGAAAATATGATTGGAAACTTCGAAACCTTCGTCTTCTTCCTTAAGCTTTTGTTTTCTTCAATGGAGTTTGAAAAAGAGAGCGTTCTTGAGAGATTGAGAGAATTTTCGTGTGATCTGATTTGGGACGTGTAAAAGTGGTCTAAAACTGACCTAAAATACATATATAGTCGTCCCAAAAGATACTCCATTTAAATGGGTCTTTTTAATAAGTTAAATACCCAAAATACCCCTCCTAAATTGACTAAAAATAGGAGAGCACTTGACTTAGCCAAATTCTGAAAATTTGCCAAGGGTTCTGGTTGACCATGATTTTTAATTAATTAATTAAGTTGCTAATTTAATTAATTAAGTGACCTAGGGTAATTACTAAGGTACCCCTAAGTCATTAGGAACATAACCAACCCCTTTGGACCATCCTAGGTTAGTTACTAGGATATTTCTTTAGTTAGTTACTCGGCTAGTGTCACCCGGTTTGGTCTTAGGATTTCGGGCACACTATTTAGTTTATTTTAGTTAATCCTAGGTTAGTTAGATAATTAGGTTAGTTAGTTAGAGCCTAGTATTGGTTAGGAAGCTAGGCCCCACATGGCTGGACCCGACGCGCGCCTACCTCCTAACCGCCCTAACTGAATTCGGTTGGGGCTTGGTCGCTTGGTATCTTGGCCGGTAGCACATGTGCTTGCACATGTGTTTCTGCGCACTTCTTGTCCGAAGGATCCTCACTATGTCCTTGGGCACTGCTTAATCTACATGATCATTTTAAATGATCATGTGCTATGGTGCCTAGGCTTGACACTTGGATGCCTCGTACCTACTGTGTGTAACTAAAGAAATTAAGAATTTTAGCTTAGGGTCTTCATTGCATGTACAATTCCTAACACCCTTAAGCCAATATTCTCTAACATGCCCAATATTACTCAATATTGGGCATTGGGATGCCTATGTACCCCAAAGACGTATTCTTAAAACCTAATAGACTCTTTACTAGACAAGTATATTTTTGGGAATGTTACATGGCACTTTCGGAGTGTTACATCTATCCTGGGTATCGATTCCACATTTAAGAAGTCCACCCTTGTGTCAACTAGTTTCACGACCCACCGACCAACGAGCATGTTTTGTGCAACATGATAATGATAGACGGAACCAAGCCTAATTTTCCATAGTGAGTTTGGAATTTATGTGTTTATTTTATTTTGTAGGATGGTTTCAGCCCCCTAAGTGCCTAAAATTAGGATGGTCGATGGTTTCCCACACAAATTGAGGGCATGCTGGGAAATTTTGAATACAAGTGAAAAACTAGGTATTACAAGAAGGTTGGGGTGCCTCCCTATGCTATTCAAGGTCAACCCGGACAAACACGTAATTAGAGCATTAATTTAGTTTTGGGATCCAGATTGTGTTGTATTCGCATTCAAAGACTTTGAAATGACACCTACATTGGAGGAAATCTGTTATATCACCATTTTAAAGTATCGGGGAAGAGGTCAAATTATTACACCCAGTCAATCCGGGAAGAAATTTCTTCGCTACTTAGGACTGAAAATGAAAATAAACTTTGATGCTTTGTATTGCTTATATGAAAGGTATGGATGCTCGAATAGTTACAAAGTCTTCATGAATGAATTCTCTTGCACTTATGTTCATTGGCAAGCTAGATGTCCTATCGCATTTGCTGTGGATTTACTAGGGTGTTTAGTTTTTCCACGAGAACATAACCATATTAGCACCTGCATATATTCTGTGGCTCGAGTACTTTTTGAAAGTATTTATGGCAAAGAACTCACTCTGGTTCCCACGATTTTAGTAGAAATATTTCGAGCTCTTGGGAAATGTAAGAGAGGGGAATAAAACTTCTTTGTAGGTTGCAATATTCTCTTACAAATGTGGGAAACGGAACATTATCACCAATGCACAAATATGGATAACATATGCTTTAGGAACGCAAATCATGTTAATAAGTTTTACGATAGGATGAAAAGGTTTGTGTTTCCGGTGGGTACTGATGACTGGTATGAATATCTAGCCTCCCGCACCAGTAACTAAATTCAGTGGAAATATCCATTAATCTCATGTTCCCTAGCCTATATAAGATGCAGGAGGTTTTACTATATCGAGTTTATTGGGTTGAAAGGTCTCCAGCCATATGCTCCGATGCGCGTGCTTCAATAGTTTGTTCAAGAACAAGTAATTCCTCTTCGAGCAAACATGAGGATTTCTAAAATTTCCTTTGGACCAAACTTCGAAGTCCCTAAAGCAGAGAGTTTCTACATGAATGGAATAATATTCTCACGATAGATATAGGAAATGGTCCAGAAAAAGAAATTATAGAATATCAGTTGTGTCTTCGAGAAGATCGCAATAACATAAGTCCAGAAGGTGAACAAAGTTTTGAGGATATTGGGACGACGATATGGATAAGACATTGTCATCTTGGAAGTAAAGTGGTCACTCTTGAAATGTGGACTCAAATGGAAAAAATAATGCAATATTTGGACAATACGGGAGTAGGGCCTAGCAACATGGGAGCGTTGTCTTTACTTCTTCCACCAGCGTGATTGATAACAACATTTAGGCAAAGCCTTAGTTTTGTTTATTCTCTCTTTGTTGTACTCTTTTGTCAGTATTTAATAAACCTTAGGGACTTTTTTTTCGAACTCGAGTTTTCACAATTAATGGCTTGAATTAATCTATCATAATAACGTTATGTTTGACGTTTAGGCCTACCTCTTGCACAAAAACGTCACAATCTAGGGCGCGATATAAATTGTTTGTGTGCTGCTTGATATAATTGCTTTGTGTTGTGATGTGTAATTTTGTCTAAGACAGAATTAATCCACTCTTGTTTCTTAAAACACCCTAAGAATGTATTAAACGCACAACAACAAAGTCCGTCCAAATTACTCTTGTTGCCCAAGTTTCTCAGAAATGTTTAAACGTTTTACTCTAAATATCTTCTTAATTTCCATTTGTCCGTCTCATGAAGGTTGACTTGCTAGAGTTCGAACTACGTTGGGCCGGAATTCCCTGTTGAGATATGTAGGCAACCTATTTAAGGCTCAGTTTCTATCTTTTAATTTTTTGTTCTCCCTTATTAATGAAGATTTTGAAGATCTCACTTACAAAATCTATGAGTAGAAGAAGTTAACAAGACTTTGTACAAGTTAACTTTCTTGATTTATTCAAATTAACTAACCAATAAATAAATAAATAAATCTTCCTATTTGAGCCCTCCATTTCACCCAAAATACATTCATGGATTAATCTGCTTAAAGAAAAATGACACTTGTATGTTTATTATTGTATCTTCTTATTTGTATTTCACATTATAAATAATAACTAACATAACTACGTTTGAGTTGTTATTTCATTTATCAGGTAACTAGAACTAATTTGTGTTGAGAAACTGGCTGAGCATCCGTACTTCACAAGATCTAAAGTCCCTAAAGATTCCTTGCCGGGCCAAAATCTATTGAAAGGAAAAGAAAAGATGATTTGAAATGGTGAGGACATTGGTTTGAATGAGATCACAGTAACTGACCCAATCATTTCTGAGCAGAATGACTTGATTGCTCAACTTGCACAACAAATTACTGAAATGAGGGCCGAGATGCATAATACTTTGGGATTGGTAAATTTGGATATCACTGCCAAGACTCCTCCTCCAAAAAAATGAAAGACCTCCACTCCATTTCGGTACTCTTAGTCCAAACCCCGAACATTTCCCACACAATCCACCTACTATTCCAGTACAAAGCCTCCTACCGTCGAATTAAACACAACTAACTAATATCATGCGAGCTCTTCCTAACAAATTCCTCATCCTTCTCAAAGCCTAAATTCTAAAAACTCTTAAGCATTCTCTTCCATGTACCAAACTACTCCTCAAAACACTTCAAACCCACGTACTACTCAACCCCTCCCTCCAAAGGCCACTTTCCATATTCCAATCCTCACAGAACCAAATGTTCCCTACACTACATATCCCGAACCCGATCACTATGAGGAGAAGGAAAATGAGTGGAGGGTCAAAGAGGAAATGAATAAGCAAAACATGAAGGAAGAACTTTTGAAATCTATGAAAGAGTTTCATTACACTCCAGATGTTATGGGGTTAAACTACGAAGACTTGTGTATCGATCTAAACTTGGACCTTCCCAAGTGGTTTAAGATACCAAAATTTGACATTTTTTGATGAATTGGGAACCCTTTAGCTCATTTAAGGGCGTATTGCGACCAGCTCGTAGGAGTTGGAAAAAATGAAGCATTGTTGATGTGACTCTTTAGTCGAAGTTCGAATGGGGAGGCCTTGGAATGGTTCGCCTCTTAAGACATGAAGCAGTGGTCTAGTTGGAATGCTTTAGCTAAAGATTTTATTGAGATATTTGCTTATAATGTAAAGATCATTCCAGATCGATAATCTTTGGAAAATATTAGGCAAAAATCCACCGAAATCTACCGTGAATATGCATACAGGTGGAGAAAAGAGGCTGCCAGAGTTTAGCCTCACATGCATGAAAAGGATATCACTGAAGTATTTGTGCGCATCCAAGAGTCAGAATACTATGATAGAATGATGTTGCTCATTGGAGAAAAAATTGTTGAGATAGTCAAAGTAGGTGACACTATCGAAGATGGTCTTAAGACCGGAAAGATTGCCCATGTGGCATCCCAAGCTATATCTTTCGGACTATTGAGGAAGAAAAGAGAGGATGTGTCCTTTATTTCTCATGCGTCTGATGGAAAGAAAAAAAGATCGGTCGGGTTTTGCTCTAGAATATCTTCACCCAAAGTCTATCCCCCAGCTCTACAAAATCCCTACCCAATCTTCTATGTCCAACTAGATTTCCAAACTCCCCCTCCTAATCTCCCAGCTCCACATTACCAAAATACCCCTCCAAACTACCAAACTGCGCAATCAAATTACCAAATCAACCATACCAAAAATTCGAAACACCACCTCCCTACCAAAATCCATAAAATTTCCGCCAGGTACCTCCACCTCTACAAAATAACTATGACCTTTCTCGTCCAAACTTTAAAAGGAAATCTCCCAGAATTTTCACTCCTTTCATTGAAAGTCGAACAAGGTTGTTCGAAAGATTGTATGTTGCTGGCATGATTCATCCTATTGAACCTAAACCTGTCAACACAAACTCTAAATTCTTTAGAGATGATCAGATATGTGTGTACCACTCCAATAGTGCAGGACATACCATCAAAGTTTGCATCAACATGAAGCATAAAATTAAATACTTAATTGATCACAAGGTGGTCACCCTTCAAACTGCCTCTCCTAATGTGCACAGTAATCCTCTTCCAAATCATTGAGGAGATACTATTAATATTATTGAAATAGAAGAGGATTGGGGTGCAACTAAGATGATAGTCCCATCAAATCTTGAAAATCTTGAGAAGGTTGTATCCTCTCTAAGCATAAGCAAGAATCCCGAGTTCGTGATAATAACACCCTATCAAGATTTTATTTTGGGACCAAAGAAGGGCCTTAATAAGAAAGAATTTGTGATAATGACACCTCATCAAGCTTTTACTTCAGTGCCAAAGGAAGGCCTTACCAAGAAAGAGTTTGTGATTGAGACTGCTACCGCCCATCGTATGATTAGATCTGGTAGATGTAATTGTCTCAACGAGGCAACAAGAAAGACCACAAAAAAAAGGCCAATCAGTGAAGCTGAAGCCAAGGAGTTTTGGCAAAGAATGCAACCTAAAAAGTATTCCATTATGAAACATTTGGATAAGACGCCTACTCAAATTTCTGTGTGGGCATTATTGATGAGTTCACAACAACATAGGAAAGCTTTGTTAAAGACTTCGAATGATACTCACATACCGGTGGGGACAAACAGTGAAAATCTTGCGGCCATGGTAAGCAAAGTCATCGAAATCCATCGTGTTAGTTATAGCGATGAAGAGTTTCCTTGTGAAGGGGTGATGCATAACAAAGCCTTGCACATCACATTCAAGTGTTGGGACAAGATTGTGAATCGTGTTCTTATAAATGATAGATTTGGCCTTAATATTTGCCCGTTGTCAACTGTAAAGCAACTAAATTTTGATCCTGGGAAGATTCGTTAGAACCAAGTCAATGTGAGAGCCTTCAACGGGGGTCAAAGAGAAACATTGGGCGATGTTAGTTTGGGTATTGAAGTAGGACCTGCATATTTCACTGTCGAGTTCCAGGTGATGAACATCACCATTAGCTATAATCTTTTACTCGGAAGACCTTGGATCCATATGGCTGGGGCCTTTCCCTATACCCTCCACCGGTTGATGAAGTTTGTGTGGGACAATCACGAAGTAGTCATTCATGGTGAAAAAGACATTTGAATGACTATGCACCAATAGTCGAAAATGTGACTAGAGGTTTTGACTTTTATACAGTAGAGATAGTGAATGCTACCGGTGATGATTTGGCTTTACATCCTTCTATGCCTTTTGTTTATAAGATGATAGCCATATTGATGTTGAGAAGTGGATTTGAACCTGGTTTAGGTTTGGGAAAATATTGGCAAGGTATCGCTGAGCCTATCTAAATTTTCACAAAAGGTTCAAGGTTTGGCTTGGGATACATCCCAATAGCAAATGATGAGATGGAAGCTTCGGGTAACAAGGTGGTTGACTGGGAATTAGCAAAACCGATACCTCACTTGTACCAATCTTTTCCTTTGCGAGAAAATACCAATGATGATAGTCTCGTAAAGGGAATTGAGAATCTTTTTGAAGAATTTGATGTTGTACTTGAGGACATAATCAAGACATATAGCATTCAAGATGCCAAACCAGAGGAACGAGTTCCCAATTGGACATCTACACAACTCCTGGTTACTCGCTCGTCTTGGCAGACAAATACATATCTATTTTGCTTATTTCTAAAATCGGTAGTGATCTGAATGAGGCTTGAGACCCACCCTTTATGTTGTTTTACCTCTTTAAGCTTTAATTTCCCTCGTGATATTTCAAAAGGCAAATTGACCTATGGTCATGGCCAAAGTTTGTACTTTCTTTTAATATAAATGAAAGCCTCATATATTGCTTAAATCTAGTTATTTACAACTTACTAATATTTTTATCTGACATGACTTATTTATGATTTCAGTAAAAATAACTTAAAACCTGCCAATATCATGTCATCTCATAAGCTGAGTGAGCAAAATGAGATAGATGAGAATGAGATCGAAAAATATGATGAAGAGACCATGGTTCCAGAACACCTCGCCTAAGAATTGAAATAGTTTGAGAATCAAGAGAAGTCAAACTTAGAGGAGACTGAGATCGTGAACCTGGGAGACGAAGAAATTGTTAAAGAAACCAGGATCAGTGTCCATCTCATAGAAACTTAGAAAGAAGATATCATCAGTTTTCTTAAGCAGTACATCGATGTATTGATTGGTCCTACGATGATATGCCCGTATTGAGCACAAATATTGTTTCTCACAAGTTGCCGATTAATCCAGAATTCAGTCCGATAAAGCAAAAAAGTCAGAAGTTCAAGCCAGAATTGAGTTTGAGAATCAAAGAAGAAGTTACCAAACAGATTCAAGAAAAAGTTGTGGAGGTTACTAAGTATCCAACTTGGTTAGCAAAGATTGTTACAGTGCCTAATACATATGATAAAAATAGAATGTGTGTTGCTTAAAGAGATCTCAATAAAGCCAGTCCTAAAGACAATTTTCCATTGCCGAATATCCAAATTTTCATCGACAACTTTTCTAAGCATGAAGCACAATCATTTGTGGATTACTTTACGGGTTATCATTAGATTTTGATGGATGAAAAAAGTGCTGAAAAGACAAGTTTAATTATACCTTGGGGTGTTTATCGTGACCGGGTAATGCTATTTGGTCTTAAGAATGCTAGAGATATATACATGAGAGCCATGACAAATATCTTTCAGTACATGATCCATAAGGATATTGAAGTGTATGTGGATGACATAATTATCAACTCCCGCGAGAGTTCAGATCACTTGACCTATTTGAGAAAGTTCTTTGATCTATTGCGTCAATACAACTCAAAGTTAAATCCTGCTAAATGTGCTTTTAGAGTAACAACTGGTAAATTATTGGGTTTCATAGTCAGTAGAAGAGGCATTGAGCTTGATCCTACCAAAGTCAAGGCGATTCAGGATTTACCCCCTCCGAAGACTAAGAAAGAAGTTATGAGTTTCCTTGGAAGATTGAACTACATCAGTCAATTTATAGCTCAATCCACTATGGTTTGCGAGCCTATCTTTAAGTTGTTTAAAAAATAGGCACTAACGGTGTGGAATGAAGAATGTCAAAAAGCTTTTGTTACTATAAAAGATTATTTGACAAATCCACCAGTATTGGTATCTCCACGAGAAGGAAGTTCATTGTTACTATACTTGTCTATCTCAGAGAATGCATTCGGTGTACATTAGGACAACATGATGAAACAGAAAAGAAGGAACATGCGATATACTATCTTAGCAAGAAATTTACTCCATATGAGACTTGGTACACTCTATTGGAAAGAACATGTTGTGCTTTGACTTGGATCACCCAAAAGTTGTGACATTATTTGTTTTCATATACTATATATCTTATTTTCAAGATGGATCCATTGAAGTATATTTTCCAGAAAGCTATGCCGACAGGAAAACTGGTGAATGGCAGATGCTTCTGAGTGAGTTTGACATTGTGTGTGTTACTCAAAAAGCGGTAAAGGGACAAGCATTGGTTGATCATCTTGCAGAAAATCCAATTGATGAATAATATGAACCGCTCAAAACATACTTCCCTGACGAAGATGTATTGTTCATAGAAGAAAGCATTTCTGAGTCATACCCTGGTTGGAGATTATTCTTTGATGGAGCGGTGAATTATAATATAGCTGGAATTAGAGCGGTTCCAATATCGGAATGTGTTCAACATTATACCATGGCGGCTAAACTTCGATTTCATTGAACCAATAATATGGAGGAGTACGAAGCTTGAATTCTTGGCATAATGTTAGCTATTGACATGAAAGTCCAAGAGTTGTTGGTAATGGTAGATTCGTACTTATTAATCTACAAGGTTCAAGAGGAATGGGTCGTGAGGAATCCAAAAATTGTACCATATGTACAAATGGTGCAAAGTTTGTGCAAATGATTTCGAAAGATGGAGTTTATGCACACTCCAAGGTTGCAAAATGAATTTGTTGATGCTCTTGCCACTATTTCCTCTATGATCAAGCATCCAGATCAGAATTACATTAATCCTTTGGAGAAAGATTTAAAGGAACAACCCGTTCATTGCTCGCACGTCGAAGCAGAACCAGACGTATAGCCTTGGTATTATGATATAAAGAAGTACCTGGAGACTGGAATTTATCCAGAAGATGCAACATCCAATCAAAAGAAGGCAATACGTCGATTGGATAAGAATTTCTTTCCGAGTGAGAAATCCTTAAAGGAGGACTCCAGATTTGGGACTCTTTAGGTGTGTAGATTCCATGGAAGCTACAAGTTTTTTTAGGAACTACATGTTGTTGTCTGTGGACCTCATATAAACGGGCTTACCTTGGCAAAGAAGATCCTTCGAGCTTGTTATTTTTTGATGACTATGGAGCACTATTGTTGTATATTTGTGCAAAAGTGTCATAAATGTCAAGTACATGGTGATTTGATTTGAGTACCCCCTCAAGAACTTAACGCTATGTCACCTTGGCCATTCGTGGCCTGGAGGATGAATGTCATTGGCCCAATTGATCCAGCTGCCTCTAATGGACATAGATTAATTTTGGTTGCCATTGATTACTTCACCAAGTGGGTGGAAGCAAATTCTTATAAATCTGTGACAAAGAAGGTAGTAGTTGATTTCGTTCGTAACAACTTGATATGTCGATGTGGACTACCTGATTCCATTATCACAGACAATGGTGCAAACCTCAACAGTAATTTGATGAAGAAGATATGTGAGCAATTCAACATTACTCACCGAAACTCGACTTCTTATCGTCCTCCAATGAATGGAGCCATAGAAACTGCCAATAAGAACATCATAAAGATTTTGAGAAAAATTATTGATAATCACAAAGGTTGGTATGAAATGTTACCATATGCTTTGTTAGGATACCGAACAGCCGTTATACATCAATTAGAGAAACTCCATACTTGCTAGTATATGGTACAGAGGCAGTGATACATGTTGAAGTTGAAATACCTTCATTGAGGATCATTCAAGAAGCCGGACTGAGCAATGCTGATTGGATTCGTAATTGGATTGAACATTTAGCCTTAATTGATGAAAAGAGGATGATTGTTATTTGTCATGACCAATTATATCAACAGAGAATGATTCATGATTTCAACAAAAAAGTGACATCTCGAACATTGAAAGAAGGACAATTGGTCCTCAAACACATCTTCCCCCATTAAGATGGATAAGGGGAAATTTGCACCAAATTGGCAAGGACCGTACATGGTTCGTAAAGTGTTACCTGGAGGTTCCTTGATCCTGTCAGAGATGGATGAACATGAGTGGCCAAAACCAATCAACTCAGATGCTGTCAAAAGATACTATGTTCGAAGATCAATTTTTCTCTCATTAATTTCCTTGTAATCGCATTATTTGCTTGTAATTGCTTATGTCAAGCTTTTATATCATATTGAACTACGTGTAACCTGAATTCTCAAAAATGAGATACGTAGGCAGACTATGTCGGCCTCGGTCATTTTCTTATTAAAATTTTCTTATTCCCAAAAAAGGAACTACGTTTGACCTGATTCCTGCCTCAACGGGATATGTTGGCGCCATAACGGCTCGGTCATACACCCCATAAAAATTCCATTTCCCTTTATAACGGAAACTGGGGCAGAATTTTTGAGAAGAGCTCAAAAATTCTAAAGATCATTCGTCAGCAAGACAAGATTGACCATGCATTAATAAAAGGCAAATGGGGCAGAATTTTTCTACAAGTCTTCCTACCAAAGACTTGAGAAATACCAGGACATTTCAATGGGGCAGAATTTTTGAGAAGATCTCAAAAATTCTATCAAGTAGTATCAAAAGTTCAAAGTTTACGACAAGTAATCTTCAGCATGATCTCAAAGTCAAACTTCATATTCCCCAGCTTAAAAGGACTTTTTGGAATATATCGGAACTTGAACTGATGTGTTCATTTAAGCTTTAATGTGACATGACACTTGGGAGTGAACCTCATCAAATTACTTTTCAAAAATCTAGTTTTCTTAAAACATTATACATTTATCAAATATTTTGTACAAAATATAAATCTATCTTATGTCTACCAAGAACCGGGAAGCTAGAAGCAATCAACCAAAGATAGCAAGAGGAAGAGCAAGCAATCAAAGAAGTCAACACAATTAGTTCATTTAAAACTAATAAATTTTCTGTGGATGTAGGTTATCAAGGATATCAACAGATCATCATATTCAGCAAATATGGAAATGTCCGAAGAGCAAAAGTACCCAAGACTGACATTTTCTTTATGCGGTAAAAGACATTGATATTCCTGCGACAAAAAGTGATTAACTTAGTATTTTGAATAACAATTTCTTGTTCATATTTCTCAACAACATAGTAGCCACAAAGAATATACAAGTGGTAAAGAAAAGTAGGTGAAATCATCAAGAGGATGACACTTTAAGATGTAAAAATGACTATAATAACGTTATATTGTATTTTACAACGTCAAAAACGTCTGAAGGGCATACGTAAGACACATCAAATATCAAAGAGAATTTAAAGTGAAACTTGCCAAGAATATCTATTATCACGTTAAAGTCGGAAGAGGCTAACGTTGAAGGATATTTGTAAGTCACATCAATACCAGATATGGTGATGTGCATTGTCGACATGCCATCCTTATTATATTATCAGAGGTGATAATATCATTGCCGAGAAGGCCATACATATTTTATTATCAAAGGTGATAATATCATTGCCGAGAAAGCCATCGACATTATATTATCAAAGGTGAATATATCATTTCCGAGAGGGCCATCAACATTATTGTAACAACCCTAAAAAAATGAATAAGATAAGAAATGCTAATGTGTCAAGAATGCCTACGATTAGACCAGGGTTCGCACGGATTGATGCGCGTAGAACCAGACCTCGGAACCCTTCCTACAGCCAAGCCAACTAACTTGGGGAGTTAGTTGAGCTTGTAAAGGTTGGGACCAACCATGTAGGGCTCTCGAATATGAAGATTTACTCGAAGGAGTCTTTACCGGACTTAAAAAGAGGAAATCTTAGGTTTGAAGGGTCTAGGGGTAAAATGGTCTTTTTCCTGGCTAAGGGTAGTATCGTAATTACCCTAAATATATATTTAATTATTTATTTAATAAGGTGGAGGGGCAAATTGGGGAGAGATAGCCGAATTTGAGCTCTAGAAGTTAAGTCTTGTTCCACCCGGGTCGAACCTAGGTGGGAGCAATGATTTAATGTAACTTTTTTATGGGTGAATTAATTTAATAAATTAATAATTAATAGCTGATTTAAAAATAAAAATCAGATTTTATTATTAAGTATTATTTATTTATTAATTAATGCTTTTTTAAATTGACTAAGTCTTGTCAACTATCCTAGTTTTAAGAGACACTATCTCACACAAACTCTCTCTCTCTCTCACGCCTGATTCTCTCTATCTCTCTCGTTCATTCTGTTTTTCTTGGCTGCAAAAACAGAATATAAAAACATTAGAAAGCAATCAAAAGTTCTCTACACTCAAAGAACTTACAAAAAAAAAAAAATACAACAAGCAAGCTAACTTAAGAAACGAAAACTTTGCATCATCTTCTCGACGGGATTGTGTTGAAGGTTTAGGGGAGGATTTGGGCAGCACTTGAAAGGTGTGGAAAGCTACAACAAGGTATGGGTTTTCTCTCTTGGAATCCTTTCTCCAAGAGGAATTTCTTTCTACAAAATTCAACGTATGAAACTAGGGCTGTCCCCTTGAATGTTGAACTCCTTGTCCCTAGTCTCCTTCCGATTTCAATCTAAATTAGGTTAGAAATCATGTTGTTGGTATGGTTTCTGGTAGCTAAGTGTGAAATATGATGTTCTTTGTGATTTTGTGTTTAGAAATAGCAAGCATGTTCAATGATGTCAATCGAAAATGATGTGGTGCAATATGTAAATGTTTGTTGTTGTTGCTATCCGTTTTGAAGTCTTAAAATGGTTAGTTTGATGGCTGAAATTAACGTGCATAAAATGTGTAATTCGTGATGTTCATATGAGGTGTATGTGACTGATTTTAGGTGGAAAGTTGCAGCCAAAAACGACAATGAATCTACACCTAAGAATGTGTTAAGCGAATCCATGAAATACACCCCCAAAAGTGTTAAACGATCCACCAATTTTCCTAAGTTTTCAAGTGGAAATATTGGTGAAAATAAGCTAATAAAATGACTAATTTTCCAGCAGCAACTACAAGTTTCGTTTAGGCTAAAGTGTAGAGGGGAAAGCTGGAAATTTAATTGGTTTTAAAGGGGTGAGGCCACCAGGATTCGAATCTGTGAACTCACCCGTATAGCACCTTAATTTCGCAAGAAAAAGAAAAGGGGTTGGGGGGATTCGAAATGGGGTCTACTGGATGAGAAAGGAGAGAGCAACAATTTAAATAAATAAAATGGGAGACGTGGGAATCGAACCCACGACCTCCAGGGAGCGAATGAAGTGAAATAAATTAAAAGAAAGGAAATGTGAGGCATGGGAATCGAACCCACGACCTCAAGGCTGGAAAGGAGAAGGGCGAAATAAATAAGAAAATAAAGTGAGGCTGTGGGGGATCGATCCCACAACCTCACTGCCAAACGCCTAGCTAAGTCAATTTTAATTAAAAATAAAATAAGAAGGCTGTGGGGGTTCGAACCCACAACCTCACAGCCCTAGCGAAATTAAAGAATAAATAAGGAGAGGCTGTGGGGGTTTGATCCCACAACCTCATAGTCTATACGAAATTGGACAAGGGGAATTAAATAAAAAAATAAAAAGGGGTTGTGGGGGTTTGATCCCACAACCCTTCGGCCAAATAAGAGGAGAATCTAAGGAGAAAAATAAAGATAGAGTGTTGATGTTGGGGCTCGATCTAGGGTCCCAATATCATGAAGACTAAAAATAAAGTCAAGGAAAAATGTAAGTATTGTCCAAGGGGTTCGACTTGGGTTCCCTTGCCCAAATTTCCGTATTGATACATAAGTCATACGTGAATTAAATGTTCAAGAATAATGCCACCTACTTAGATCGAAATCAAGATCTTGGCATACATACAAGATACATAAGTCTTGTACTACATAATCTTAGGAAGATATGAGTCACTTAACGAACTATGAAGGAAGCCTCATGGCTTATATGTATAGACCCACAAGTATAGCATACGTTTAAAAATAAGTGAACCTAAGATGTATGAAATGAAATGAAGAATCCCTAGAAGGGTTATGTAAGAGTATGAAACACACAAATGGTCAAGTACATTGACATATGATGAAATGAACATTCACGTAAAATGGGGTGAGTAATTATGAAGAGCAATGGTGCTAATGTTAATGAATGTGGTGATAACATGATATGAGGCTAATGTAAAAGATGAGAACAATCTCAAATGAGCCTAAGTAAATGTTACCAAAACGTACTCACCTATGAGAGTGTAAAGTTAATGAAGAGACCAGTCTCCATGAACACTCTAATGAAAGTATTGAGGTTAACACACTTAATACTAATGATGAGATGATAAATCATCTATTGAGCTATGATGTCCTCATACTAAAAGCCAGCTTCCATGACGTATTAGTTGAATGTAATGGAACTTTATACTGAGCACCGATAGGCTAACTATGAGCGGTGATGCCTTCTTTCGGGAAGGGCGGAGGTTCACGTAACTCTCATGAGATGAGACTGTCCGGCTTGCCGGGTATGGGTCTCCTTATATCTCCTAGTCTTAGAACCTATACTGCCAATATAGGGATCTGACGGGGTTAAATTCCCATGTATGATAGCATGTTTTGGGTCACTTTGGCCAGTAATTCCACCTCTTTTCGGTGTGGGGGAGACACTGGATTTTATGATGCTCACATGATCTATGTCGGTTAAAGTTAAAGTTCCCAATGAATGAATGAGGCCAGCCTCAAATGAAGCACATAATGAAATGAACGATACCAAAGGTGTTAGGATAGGATAATCAAGAGGTGAGCTAGACTCAGGTAATGACACTAGGTTATTCTTGATCATTGCACAGCAAACCCGATGAAAGTCTTAAACTACACCCTAGGTATAGTTGGTGTTCACACTGGCCTATGAACGAAATGAAATGAAGTACGTATGAATGAATGAAGCAGACTTTGTGTTTGCTAATGAAGACTCCCTAGTTGAGGTCCCATATGTTGAGCCCTCATTTTGGAAAGTCTTAATGTCAAGTCCATGATTCCAAGGTCTCATGGCATATGAATGAATGTTATGAAAGATGTTATGTGCTATATGTTATGTGTTAAGTGTTATGTGTAAGATGTTATGTGCTGTGTGCAATATGATAAGTATGATGATGCATGTTATTCTCATGGAATGACTTTCCTAATCCAAATTTGGAATGCTCACTAACTTTCCTAATCCAAATTTGGAAAGTTCACTAACTTTCCTAATCCCAATTTGGCAAGTCCACTGACTTGACTTTCCATAATCATGTTGTTAGGAAAGATCTATCCTTTCTCATGCATGTCCTTGGTGTGTGCTTGCATATACCCATACTTAGTACAAGTGTGTACTAACCCTATACAACTTTACAATTTTAGGTGCAGGCACAGGTGGACGCTAGAGCTACAGGTTGACGCTGAAGCTATCCGGACGTTGAGCATTCATCCGGACTTGGTAGGCCCTCATGCTTTCGAGGATGCTTGCCCGTTTATATTCTAGCTTAGTCTTAGGATTGAGCTAGTGGAGTATGTTCCACTAGCATTTCTTTCCCGTATTATTTCAGACATTGTATTGGTGCCATTTTGGCAAGTATTCAGTTATTGTTATATTAAACTATTTCTTTCATTTGATGATCTTAATGTTAGATGGTTGATGGTGAACAAATTATGAATTTATTAGAAATGATTAGTAAGTATGTTAAGAGACAAAAGTTTCAAATTTTCCGCTAAAATTAACCTAGCTAAAGTAAGAATGACGTAAGTAGGCTTGTTTGCGACCTCTGAGAGGTCAACAACGCCGGTCTCGTCTGGTGTCTAGATTCCAGTCGTGACAATTATATTATCAAAGGTGGTAATATCATTGCTGAGAGGGACATCAACATTATATTATCAAAGGTTGTAATATCATTGTCGAGAGGGTCATCATCAAAGTTTAATATATCATTGCCGAGAGGGCCATCATCTACAAACGCCAAAAGGGCCATCACATATTCAAAATGTCAAAAGGGTCATTACATATTCCATCACCAAGAAGTCCATCATCTACGAACATCGAGATGACCATTGCATCCTCAAATGCCAAGAGGGCCATTACATATTCCATTGCTGAGAAGGCCATCATCTACGAACGTCGAGAGGGCCATTGCATATTCAAGCCACCGAAAAGGTCATATCAAAACCGCCGAGAGGGTCATTACATATTCAAACTACCGATAGGGGCATTATATCTTCAAAATGCTGACAGAGACATTATATTCAAGTCATCAAGAGAACCATCAACATATCGCATTAGTCTATTTTACTACTCCGATATTAAAATAAGAGTACATTGAAGAATCATGTGGCAAATATAAGATATAAACTTTATTTGCCTTATGTCAAACTAAAAAAGTTTACGTCAAACATTCAAGGAGAGCAATCAAGTGTTAACAGGGTAAAACACGCTATCTCTCCATTTATATTACATATTTACACCAATGAGTTTTATCTCAATCTTTGTCGAGATAATCCAAGGGGATGAATTCTCAAATAAAACCACAGGTGCGGACGACATCAAAAATGATGCAACACAACGTGAAACTTTTTTGTTAGCAGTGAACTGGGACATAGTCCAAAGGGGAGTATCAAACTCTTAGGACGCAAGCTGAGGATCAACCTCCACCATAATCAAACCACAACCCTATCAAAGGCATGTGGGTTTTCTTTGGGTTTATTGGTTTCAATTTCGCATCGGCAAAACTTTTCACTCTCACCGGAGGCAACTTTCCAATCTGAGTGACAACACACCAATAGCTTTGAATATTATGTCCATGTAAGTTCTTAATTATGGGTGTGAAGGGACCTGTATACATGGATAAGAGGTTGCAAAACTCTTTTTTATACTCAGTCTATTTGTCACTCCTCCAGAACTAAAGATCATCTTGCATAATATATATTCTTTTCAACCATCGAGTCGAAATGCAAACAACCTTATTTCTTGAGTAGAATGATATGTAGGTGGGCTCAATATTGAAAACTCGGTGTATTCCTACATTCTCTCATAAATCTTATTCCCAAGCATTCCAGTTTCTTCATTATTTGATATTGGGATAACTTTTGAATTTTTCATAATCATGCGTCAAATCAAGCGTATCAAAATAAAAGTGGCCTGAATTCTCATGTAACTTGAGATATGTAGGAAACTCAATGTAAGGGTTCAACCATAATTCCTCAAAAATCCATATCAAGCCTTTCTTTTAAAGAGATGAAAGTGGGTCAAAATTGGATTCATCAATCTTCTTTGTCCAGGTTCTCTTTCATTAACCCTACCTAAAGAAGGGGGCAGTTGTTAACACCCAATTTCGACCCTATGCAATTCGAGTTAACTATTGAGCTTCTTCAATTTTGAACAATTTGAAATAATCCTCTTTGAAAAATCCTAATTATATAATTACATGTTGATTTATATAATTTCCATCTTTTATATAAATATTCAATAAATTCCCTAAAAAAAGTTTTTAACATAATTACACATTTATTTCTTTGAATTAGTGAATTAGTTCCCTATTTGAATCAATAAATAAGTTCTGATAATTATTTTGCCTTGTTTAAATTAAGAAGCTCAAATAATTAATTGATAATTATTCATCTTATTTTAATTTTGTCCGATTTAGTTAATTGACTCAAATGATTATACCTAACACAATTTGGTCAAATTAGCAACTAAATGACCAATTTTTAAATAAAATGGACCATCCTTTTAATTTTTACACTCTCCCACGCTCTCTCGCTTTTCCCTTTTTCCAGCCCTCACATAAGCTATTTCCCCTTTCTTCTTCCTCCAAAACGCAAAAGTCAATGACAAAAACCATAATTTCTTCATCCAACTACACCACCCATATTTTCAAAGATTACAAACCATTGTCCCAAATTGTTGACTTAAGGTTAGATAAATCTCACCATAATCTAATCCGAATCGGAAGATATCACATCGAATCCGGATTTTTAGGGGTATGTTTTCCTCTCATTTGTTTCTCCTCCATTCTTTCCAATCAATCTCACATCTCCTGCTAAACGAATATTTGAATTCAAGCCTTTGTTTTTGCTATAAATACATGGTATTGATGTCATTTAGAAGGGGATTGGAGATGAAAAAAACAGAGGGAAAAAATAGAGTTGGATAAGAAAAATTGAGTGAAAAAAAGTTTTAAAAAATAACAGTAACAAGTCTTAAAAGTTGAGAGGGGAGAAGTTGGAGACGAGATTTTTACATTCTAATAAATAGAAGCTTATTTTTTTTAATCGAGAGGACAAAAAATCGGGAGCTATTTTTTTTCTCTTCTAGCTCAAGTTAAGGTCACAGTGGTGTAAAGGCTTCACGGTCAAGCTCGTTGTCCTAGTCTCTCTGCCGACGAAAAGGTTGAGTTCATTCATGGACTCCCCAAGTCTCTCATTGTGTCCTGTTGGGCTCCTTATTCCAATACATCTCCTTTGAGTCAGACTTCTCAATGTCCGAAGAAATTGAAAACTGAAGTAGGTCTCGGAAAGCAGAAAAATTTATACATTCGATATACACTGATATACAATCAGCGTATACAAAAAGGGGAATTGGGTTATAACCCAAAAGTTCCAGTGAAATTGGCCCAAAAAGGGGACTCAAATTCAACTTCTCCCCCTTGCTCTTAATTGTGATTATATATTGTTTTGTTTATTAACTCTAACTTTAAAATTATTAATCTCCCAAAAGATGAACTATATTCTTTATGTTAGTAAAATCTTTTATCAAGAGTCATGTACTTTATTTGAAAATCATTAGTCAATTTTTTATTTATTCTACAATTAATTTACATGGTTTTCGTACTTTATTTAACTAAACTTGGTTCAAATTATTATTCTAAAAAATGATTAGATACTTTTAATCAACCTAATTTCGTAAAAAGTTCTACAATTTAATTCAAATATTTCAATTAATGTCCTCTTTTCTTAGAAATTAAAAATTATTCTCTATACAATTATTTTCTCAAATTAATCATTTTCAAAAAAGTAGTGAAAATATATTTAACCTAAGTCGCTCGATAACCGCGTGTTAGCAACTACTTTAAGTGCTAATACCTTCTTAAATTAGAAAAAAGAACCTCTTACCCATTTTCTCTAAATTATTAAAGATTTATATTTTAAAATCTTTTTAAATTAAGTTTTATTAATCTCTTTAAAAAATCAAGTGACGACTTTTTCTAAGTATTTCTCTTAAAATGTTTTTATACTTAGAACATTCCAAAAGTGATTTTTCTAAAGATAGTAAAATTACGGCATAACAATATGTCCGCTCTTCCCACACTTATAGCAACTATCCATGCAACTAGGCACTTACCATCATGCTTTTTACCACATTTTACACAACTAGGCCTATCAACATAAGTACCACCACTATTACATCCTTGTGATTTAGGGTTAGATTCCCTTTCTTTGTTGTCCCTTGGATCACTAGAGGAGCCTTGGTTCAAGAACCTCTTCTTGAACCTTGGTCTACCGTGACCCTCGAATTTACCTTTAGGAAGAATTTCCATCATCGGACCTTGCCATTTTCACCTCTCTATTTTGCTTCCTAAAACTTGACTCCTCAAATTATTGAGCAAACACCATTAAACAGGATATATCCATATTATCACAGAGTATTGCCACACAATATTCTTCTTCAATTGAATTGGACACAACCGTCACAAACCGACTCATCTAGTCTCTTGGATTAGACACCAAAAAATGGGGAATACTTTGACAACTTAGTGAATTTGAGAGAATATTCTTGAACCATTGCTTCCCTCTTCTCCCGTGTAAAGATCCTATCAAGGAATGCTTTCTTGAACACCTCTCAATCTATGGGACCCTCTTCCACCGTCCTATTACCCTTCCATTTAGTATACCGCACTTAGGACACATTCTTCAATTGATAAGCGGATAGTTCCGCTTTCTCTATAGAAGTCACCTACATTGTCTCAATTATCTTGTAGACCTCTTTCATAAACTCTTTAGGATCTTCAACAACTTTGTAACCAAAGAACATATGAGGGCTCATTCTTGTTAAGTCTCTCAACATTGAAGCCATGGTGTTCAAATTAGGGTTCATAAGGGCCCCAACATCTCTATTGCTAGAGCCGCCATAGCTTGGGCTTGAGTTGTCATGGATTGAGCTTGAGCCGTTATAGATTCAGTTAGTGTTTGGGAGCCGACCTTATCTCCATATTTGTCATAGCTCCCTCATCATTAAGAGATTGATGAACTTGAGGCTCTTTAGGACCTTGGGGAGGGACTCCCTCATTCACAATCTCCTCTTCCCTCCTTCTTGGGTTCACCCTTGTATTTATATCCTATAGACACAAGAGACGGGTTAGGAAAAGAACTTCATAGAGTTGAAACTCTAAGGCACGACTAAATACTAATGCAATAAGTAGATTTCCTAAACATCTTATAGCCTCTCATTTATAAATGTGGACACTTCACACTCATAAGCAAGACTCTACTAGACGTGGCTTATGAGACATCATCCTAGAACCATTCTAAACCTTGTGCTCTGATTACAAAGTTTGTCATTACCCAGGGGTACCCCCTAGATGTAACACGACATAACTGACTTTGAAGGGGTATTATACAAGCCCTTAGCATAATCATACGCATAAGAAATAGAAATGATGCGAAATTAAAACCTTTTACAATCAAAGTCTTTTACAATCAAAGTCTTTTCATAAAACCTATTACAATCAAAGTCTTGATCGTGCATATCATTCAAACCAAAGGTTGAGATCAAATCTTCATTCTTATCTATTTTAAAACCAAAAGAACCAAAACGCTAAGCCACCCTTCTTTCTTCATCTTCCTCTCCTCCTTCCCTATCTCTCCATCTCGTCTATTCTCCTAGCAACTCAAGCAAAGCAGGAAACGGCGCCGACCAGCAAGTAGCCGGCAATCGGGCGCCGCCTACAATCGTTCTTCTCTCCAGCAAGAGAAGGCCTCGCCGAACACAAGCAGCGCGAGGATCAGCTCCGACCAGCGAGCGTCTTTCTGTATTCTCCTCCGCTCCAGTGAGGACGACAATAACAAACAGCAGCTCCAGCTACTCTGACCTATGCTCAACTTGTGCTATCATTGAAAGTCTCACAAATAAGATTAAAATAAAAGAAGACTTCTGCAAAGATAAATATACACACACACACATACATACATATATATATATATATATATATATATATATATATATATATATATATATATATATATATATATATATATATATATATATATATATATATATATTTATTATATTTCTAATTGTTGACATAACCGATTAACCAAACCGAATTAGTGTGTGTGTATGTATATTAGTTTATTAATTCAATCAATACCAACATATATATACACACACACTAATTTATTTCTTTTTAGTTTCTTGTTTCTTTTTTGTAAAACAGATGAGCTGAAAGCCCCTCAGGACACAAACAAAATCTTGTAAAGGTAAATATTGTATGTTTTAGTTGAAATTTTCTGTAGAGGTGTTTTAAGGGTACTACATATTATATTTTTTGTATATGCTTTATCATTATGTGTTTGTGGAAATAATTTTGTTGGTATTATTCTTGTATACTATTCATATAAGAGGCAGATTCTAAATTTAAGTTTTATGGGCTTAATCTTAAAACTCTTAGCATTGAACTCATATATTTTTGAATTTATGAGTTCATATATACTATTTATTGTAATTACGTGGAGTTTTGCATATAGGCTTAGGTTTTGTTTCGGAAGTGTTGGATTTATCTTAACCTAGTAGCGTATGATACATATATCTCTGGTCCAAATACTATGGGAAAGGACATAACAATATAACAAGCAGTAAAATTCTAAACAATTTCTCAACTTTTTCCTATTTTTGATCAGAGCTTACTTCTCACAACTAATGTGATGTGATCAACTACTACCTTCAAAAAAATGTTGTGTTACTGCAGTGTGTTTCAATTACTAGAGAATGCTCTCTTTAAAATCAAGAAAGCTTATAATGTTAGCTCTAGAACAAAGGTTTATTAGATAAGTATTAAAAGAAATAGATATAAATCCAGTAACAACAACTTATCTCTTGTCCTTTTCAATTATTACCCCTCTGTATATTGAATATATGGTGCTCATTCGCTTACTCTTCTTGTTGGATTTTGATAAGGAAATATGTTAAAGGAAAGAGGGCTTGGCGTAGTTGGAATACTCTAACAATAATACTCGAATTTTTTTGTGATTTATCAACGCACTTTTGATATCTTTATTGATTGTAAATGAAACGAATACATCAAGAACTCTGAAATGATGAATGGTCTCAAAGACTCACATAGCCAAACATCAAGAGTGAATCGGTTGAATGACACTAAGGACATGGGTATATTTTTGTATTAACATGACATTAACAAGGCATTTATGGTGTCCTTGAGCTCTACATTTAATTACATCTCACAACATATACGTAAGAAATTCCAATATTTAGAACTAACAAGCATAATATTTCTCGAAATAGAATTGGTGTGCTTGGCAGATTTGCTTGTTATTTTTCTACTGATTTTACCTAGTTGACAATGATAACTATCAATGATAAAGTTCACATTATACCTCCAATGTGTTATGTTTAATTTATTTTCCTAAAGTTCTATATCACATATCTTGGGGACAAATGAAGTAAGAGTAAAAATTACAAAATGCTAACTTCTAATCTTTAACTTGTTTGGCATGAACTTGGTAGGAAATTTGTACCTAATGAAGTAAGCTTCCTGTAACGACCTGCTTAGTCGTTTTGAGCAGCAGATTTTATTTCTGGAAAAAAAACCCTGTCTGAGACGACGGATACCACGACGGACCGTCATGGGAACGACGGACCGTCGAGGGTGTCTCATTCCAAAACACTTGGAATTCTTATATTTGAGTGCTGAAATCGACTCTCTGAACTCTGTGACGGACCTGCAGGACGGACCGTCACAGACACGATGGACCGTTGTGAGGTTCCATTTCAAAACACTTCAACTCTTGAGAATTGGGTACTGGGAGCAATTCTCTGTCCGTCGTGACGGAAGTGCAGGACGGACCATCGTAGGCACGACGGACCGTCTCAGACTCATCAAGAAAATTGAGTCTCTGAAGGTTGTGACGAACCTGCAGGACGGACCGTCGCAGGCACGACGGGCCGTCACAAGTTGCGTAATCCCAGTCTGGGTCGGATTTCTAGGTAAGTTTTAAAGGGGCGTTTTGGACTATTCCTGCTATAATTATGAATTTTGTGGGTTAATGTTAATAACTCAAATTCTTGGGGGTGTAAAGGAGATAACCTTGAGTTACTTAGTGGGTTAATTCCTCATCTTTTATACTTAATTATATGCTAATTAGGGAAAAGAAAGAGGGTTTTGAAGAAGAAAAATAGAAAGAACAAGGAGAGAGAGGAACGATCGATAGAGAGAGACAAACGAAGAGGAAACAAAAAGCTTTGAGAGATTGCTTGCTTGATCACAAATCCTCGGTGAAGGTAGGTTATGGTTTTTGATACTATTCGTAGTAAACTCTTAATAGCGAATGACATGTATTGGTAATATTGTAAACCCTTCTATATGCTTAATTGTATGCTTGCATGAATGTGATTATGTGATTGTGATAAAATAAGCATAATGAAGCTTTTTGAATCCAAAATCTTGAAGAAACCCTAATTCACCTTGTTATTGATGATGCCTTGGTATAAAAGAAGGCTTGATGAACTAAAGTAATGAGATTGATGATGCCTTGGTATAAGAGAACACTTGATGAATTGATAGAATGATGTTAGTGGATCGGAGTGTCACGTTCCGACACATAGTATTAAGGGATCGGGTGTCACGAACCGACACGTAGAAGTAGGGGATCGGAGTGTCACGTTCCGACACATAGTATTAAGGGATCGGGTGTCACGAATCGACACGTAGAATTAGGGGATCGGAGTGTCACGTACCGACACATAGTATTAGGGTATCGGGTGTCACGAACCGACACGTAGAATTAGGGGATCGGAGTGTCACGTACCGACACATAGTAGTAGGGGATCGGAGTGTCACGTACCGACACAAGAGGAAGAAAGATAATGAATCTTGAGAGATGTTAATATACTCAATGTAATGAACCTAATTCCCAAATGAGTGTGGTATTGAGGGTTGAGTCCTCATGGATGAACTTGGTAGTACTTATTGATGATTATAGTACTTGTTGCTACATGTTGAGTATTGTAGTTGATTTATGATATGAACTAATATATACTGTTTTCTATTTTGAGTTGGCCGATGATACCTACTCAGTACTTGTGTTTTGTACTGACCCCCTACTTGTTGTTTCTTTCTTTGTTATTTGGGGAATGCAGCAAACTTACCGTCGTCTTCAACTCAACAGCAATTCTAGCCAGTCTTCGCTACACCGGATTTCAGGGTGAGCTAATGCTTCTAGCTTGGACTGGATCTTCTCTTCAAGTCTTGATGCCTTGAACTTCCGGCATGGACTAGCCTTTTATTTATTTTAGCTTCTTAGATACTTTTAGATTAGTAACTTGAGGGTAGATGTTCTTGTGATGATGACTTCCAGATTTTGGGGATAATGAGTTATAAATTTTAGAAGTTATTTAATTGATTTCGTTAATGAGTTTTAAGTCTTCCGCTTTGTATTTTGTTCAATATGTTGGGGTTTTAGATTGGTTGGTTCGCTCACATAGTAGGATAAGTGTGGGTGCCACTCGCGGCTCGATTTTGGGTCGTGACAAACTTGGTATCAGAGCATTAGGTTCGTTGGTCTCATCACACAAGAACGAGTCTAGTAGAGTCTTAAGAACGGTAGGGGGACGCCTTTACTTTTCTTTGAGAGGCTATAAGACTTAGGAAAATTCCATTCTTTCTTTCTTTCTTTCGTGCTATTACTTGGATCCAATTGGTATCTAGGTGATACAAATTGGTATCTGACCATCTTCACTCTATTTCACAGATGGTTAGAACTAGAGCAACGACTGCACCAACACCAACACCGGCAAGACAAGAAACGTCTGAGCCAGCCACTGGGGCTGTAGCTCGGAGAGGAACAGTGGCGAGAGGCCGTGGAAGAGGTCGTGGGAGGACGTCCTCTAGAGGAAGAGGACAAGCACCTAGCCCACCTGGTACTAGGGCGGTGACTCCTCCACCGACAGAGGAAATGGTAAGAGAGGGTGAGGAAGGGGAGAATGAACAAGCACAGAATGAGGAATTGCCACCCCAACCTACCCCAGAGATGATCAATCAGGTTCTTGCTTATCTTAGCGGGTTATCTGATCAGGGTCAGACACCTCCAGTGTTTTCTGCACCAGCACCTCAGGTTCCGGAGGTACAACATGCGGCCACTATGGCTCCCCGCATGGATACTTCATTGGAAATAGGCACGTTTCCTCGTCTGACTACAGGGCCTATAATGACAAATGATCAGCATGAACTTTTCAGTAAGTTCTTGAAATTGAAACCTCCAGTCTTCAAGGGTGCTGAATCTGAGGATGCTTACGATTTTCTGGTTGACTGTCATGAGATACTACACAGGATGGGTATAGTAGAACGGTTTGGTGTTGAGTTCGTGAATTATCAGTTTCAAGGGAACGCCAAAATGTGGTGGCGGTCACATGTTGAGTGTCAACCAACAGAGGCACCACTTATGACTTGGGCATCATTCTCTAGTTTGTTTATGGAGAAGTATATTCCCCGGACTTTGAGGGATAGGAAAAGGATGAGTTCTTGAGCCTAGAGAAGCAAGGTAGGATGTCGGTTACTGCATATGAGGCTAAGTTTCGTGCATTATCCAGGTATGCCACCCAACTTTGTTTCAGTCCACAAGAACGGATTCGCCGTTTTGTGAAGGGGTTGAGGTCAGAGTTGCAGATTTTAGCCTTACAGGTAGCGGCTACGGCAAAATCCTTTCAAGAAGTGGTAGACTTCGTGATAGAGGTGGAAGAGTGAAGCCAGTGACTTCACCATGGCATCGACATCAAAAAGGTTTCGAAAGGGAGGTGAGTTTAATGGTTCTTACTCTAGAGGACAGGGTTCAGGAGGCTACTCAGTCCCGACCAATTCAGTCTTCACTACAGACTGTAGTTGGGGGTCCACCTCAGACCGGTCAACACTTCTCTGAGAGACCTATGCTTGAATCCAGAGAGTGTTATGGATGTGGGGAGACTGGACATATTAGGAGGAATTGTCCAAAACAGAGTTATAGACCCCCAATAGCTAGAGGTAGAGGTGGTCATGGTAGAGGCCGTTATTCTGGAGGACGTGGTGGCCGAGGTAATGGTGGTCACCAAAACGGCCGAGGTGATGGACAAACTAGAGCTACTACAACGCCACATGGTAGGGGCAACGGGCAGACTGGAAATAGGGCCCATTGTTACGCTTTCCCTGGGAGATCTGAAGCGGAGGCGTCTGATGCTGTTATCACATGTAATCTTTTGGTTTGTGATTACATGGCTTCTGTATTATTTGATCCTGGCTCCACGTTTTCATATGTATCTTCCTCATTTGCTACTGGTCTAAATTTACATTGTGAATCGCTTGATATGCCTATTCGTGTCTCTACTCCCGTGGGTGAGTCTGTGATAGTTGGGAAGGTGTATAGGTCTTGCCTTGTGACTTTTGTGGGGAGCAATACTTATGTAGACTTGGTCATCTTAGAAATGGTTGATTTTGATGTAATTCTTGGTATGACTTGGCTTTCTCCGAATTTTACGATCTTGGATTGTAATGCTAAAACTGTGACGTTAGCCAAGCCTGGGACAGATCCGTTAGTGTGGGAGGGGGACTACACTTCCACTCCGGTTCGTATCATCTCCTTTCTTCGTGCTAAAAGAATGATTAGTAAGGGGTGCTTAGCTTTCTTGGCACATCTCAAGGATGACACTACCCAAGTACCTTCAATTGAGTCGGTTTCGGTAGTCCGTGAGTTTCTGGATGTGTTCCCTGCAGATCTTCCTGGTATGCCACCGGATAGAGATATTGATTTCTGCATTGATCTGGAACCGGGTACTCGCCCCATTTCTATACCCCCTTATAGGATGGCCCCAGCGGAGTTAAGGGAGTTAAAGGCCCAACTTCAAGAGTTGTTAAATAAAGGTTTCATTAGACCAAGTGCATCCCCTTGGGGTGCTCCAGTGTTATTTGTGAAGAAGAAGGATGGGAGTTTCGGATGTGCATAGACTACCGACAGTTGAATAAGGTAACTATTAAGAACAAGTATCCCATTCCTCGCATTGATGACTTGTTCGATCAGTTACAAGGTGCTTGTGTCTTCTCTAAGATTGACTTGAGATCCGGTTATCATCAATTGAAAATACGAGCAACAGATGTACCAAAGACTGCTTTTCGAACTAGGTATTACGAATTTGTAGTGATGTCCTTTGGTCTTACGAATGCCCCTGCTGCGTTCATGAGCTTGATAAACGGGATTTTTAAGCCATATCTGGATCTCTTTGTGATCGTATTTATCGATGATATACTGATATACTCAAAGAGTAAGAAGGAACATGAGGAGCATTTGAGAATGGTGTTGGAAGTATTGAGGGAGAAGAAGCTTTATGCCAAATTCTCCAAGTGTGAGTTTTAGCTAGATTCAGTGTCCTTCTTAGGGCACGTGGTTTCTAAGGATGGAGTGATGGTGGATCCTTCTAAGATTGAAACAGTGAAGAATTGGGTAAGACCTACTAATGGGTCAGAAATAAGGAGCTTTGTTGGGTTAGCTAGCTATTACCGTCGATTTGTCAAGGGATTCTCTTTCATTGCTTCCCAATTAACGAATTTGACTAAGCAGAATGTTCCATTTGTATGGTCGGATGAATGTGATGAAAGCTTTCAGAAACTCAAGACCTTGCTGACTACTGCACCTATCCTTACCTTCCCAGTAGAGGGTAAGAACTTCATTGTTTATTGTGATGCATCCTATTCTGGTTTGGGTGCAGTGCTAATGCAAGAGAAGAATGTAATTGCTTATGCTTCGAGGAAATTAAAGGTGCATGAACGTAACTATCCGACCCATGATTTGGAGTTGGTTGCGGTAGTGTTTGCATTAAAGCAATAGAGACACTATCTATATGGGGTCAAGTGTGAGGTCTACACAGATCATCGTAGTCTACAGTATGTTTTTACCCAGAAAGACTTGAATTTGAGGCAGAGGAGGTGGATGGAACTGTTGAAGGACTATGATATTACCATTCTGTATCACCCAGGAAAGGCAAATGTGGTGGCTGACGCTTTAAGTAGAAAAGCAGGTAGCATGGGTAGTTTAGCCCACTTACAAGTTTCTAGACGCCCATTGGCTAGAGAAGTCCAAAATTTGGCTAACGACCTTATGAGACTGGAAATACTAGAGAAAGGAGGATTTTTGGCCAGTGTGGAGGCAAGATCTTCTTTTCTTGACAAGATCAAGGGAAAACAGTTTGATGATGAGAAGCTAAGCCGAATTCGGGATACGGTGTTGCGAGGCGAGTCTAAAGAGGCAATAATTGATGAGGAAGGTGTCTTGAGGATTAAGGGAAGGGTATGTGTGCCTCATGTTGATGATTTGATCCACACTATCCTTACAGAGGCTCATAGTTCCGGATATTCTATACATCCTGGTGCAACCAAGATGTACCGTGACCTAAAGCAACACTTTTGGTGGAGTAGAATGAAGCGCGACATTGTTGATTTTGTTGCCAAATGTCCAAATTGCCAGCAAGTAAAGTATGAACACCAGAGGCCCGGAGGAACACTTCAGAAAATGCCCATTCCTGAATGGAAGTGGGAGAGAATTGCAATGGACTTCGTGGTTGGTCTTCCAAAGACATTGGGTAAGTTTGACTCTATTTGGGTAATTGTGGACAGATTAACTAAGTCTGCTCACTTCATTCCGGTCAAGGTGACCTACAATGCAGAGAAGTTAGCCAAAATCTACATCTCAGAAATTGTTCGATTGCATGGAGTTCCACTCTCCATTATATCAGATAGAGGTACGCAGTTTACTTCTAAGTTCTGGAGAACATTGCACGCGGAATTAGGTACTAGGTTGGACCTTAGTACTGCATTTCACCCTCAGACCGATGGTCAGTCTGAGCGAACGATTCAAGTGTTGGAGGATATGCTTCGCGCATGTGTGATTGAATTTGGTGGTCATTGGGATAACTTCTTACCCTTAGCGGAGTTTTCATACAATAATAGCTATCACTCCAGTATTGACATGGCCCCATTTGAAGCATTGTATGGGAGGAGATGTAGGTCTCCCATTGGTTGGTTTGACGCATTTGAAGTTAGACCTTGGGGTACTGATCTGTTGAGGGATTCATTGGAGAAGGTGAAATTTATTCAAGAAAAGCTTTTAGCAGCTCAAAGTAGGCAAAAGGAATATGCAGATCGAAAGGTTAGAGACTTGGAGTTCATGGAGGGTGAACAAGTCTTGCTGAAGGTTTCACCCATGAAAGGGGTGATGCGGTTTGGAAAAAGGGGTAAGCTAAGTCCAAGGTATATTGGACCATTTGAAGTACTTAAGCGAGTAGGGGAGGTGGCTTATGAATTAGCCTTGCCTCCAGGGCTGTCAGGAGTGCATCCGGTATTTCATGTGTCTATGTTGAAAAGATACCATGGGGATGGAAACTACATCATTCGTTGGGATTCGGTTCTGCTTGATGAAAATTTGTCTTATGAGGAGGAACCTGTTGCTATTTTAGATAGAGAAATTCGCAAGTTGAGATCAAGGGAGATTGCATC